>KQ994548.1:14503-39225 GCA_001598015.1 Dorcoceras hygrometricum
TTAAACAATGGTGGGACGACGAGGTTAAAGCTCGATGCTATGTGATGGCGTTCCAATGAAATGCAACGGCGCTTTGAGAAGAAAAGTATGCTGTTGACATACTTTTTCATCTCAAAGAACTGTACCGGGAGAACTCTCGACATGAGAGGTTCACGGCTGTCAAGGAGCTTATGACAAGCCGCATGCGCGATGGGACTTCGGTCCGCGAGCATGGGGTTCATATGATTGGGCTCGTTGAAAAGCTGTCGGGCCTTGATATCGCACTTCCACACGAGCTGTCGGTGGATGTACTTCTCCTCTCACTACCCACTGCATTTGACCCCTTTGTGGTCAACTTCAACATGAACAAGCTGGCAGCCACCCTTGAAGAGGTGGTTAACATGCTTGTAGTGTTTGAAGGAACCATAAAGAAGGACAAACCCGTCCTCCTTATGGGCTCTTCTGCGAAGAAGGGGCCCAGACGCAAGAGCAAGAAGCGTTCTGCTCCTGCGAAGGAGGAAAAGCCCGCCAAGAAGCCAAAGGCAAAGGCTTCCAAGCCGAACAAGTCTGAGGATGTTTGCCACCACTGCCACAAGCCTGGGCATTGGAGGAGGAACTGCAAGGAGTACCTCGAGCAGTTGAGAACTGCGAAAGGTATGTTCTACATTGAAATAAATATGTCTCTTAATTCGACTTCTGGGTACTTGATACCGGATGTGGATCTCATATCTGCAATGATTTGCAGGTGATGACAAGAAGCCGACGTCTTAGAGAGGGTGAGACCCACTTGAGGCTTGGCAATGGAGCAAGAGTTGCTGCAGAAGCTATAGGAGATGTTTATTTATTTCTGTCTTCTGATTTTAAGTTGTTGTTGAGAAACGTTTTATTTGTTCCCGAATTAATAAAGAACATTATTTCTGTTTCTATGCTTGATAGTGATGGATATTCTTGTATGTTTGCTAATTCGATTTGCAATATTTACAAGAATGAATGTTTAATTGGAATTGGGGAACGCGAAAACGATTTATACACCTTAAGATTAAAAGACGTTCCAACTCGCGATGTCGAAGCACACACAACAACGATTAAACGGAAACACGATAACTTGAACCCAGTACAACTTTGGCACGCTAGGCTAGGTCATATTTCTCTAAGTAGGATGAACAAGTTAGTTAGGAGTGACATGTTTGATCTGTCAGACATTAACTCCCTACCGACTTGTGAGACTTGTCTTAAGGGAAAGATGACCAAGCAACCCTTCAAGGGCAAGGGTGAGCGTGCTCAAGGTCTATTGGATTTGATCCATACTGATGTGTGCGGCCCGTTTAGTATTGGTACTAAATATGGTCACACATACTTCATCACCTTTACCGACGATACTCTAGGTATGGATACTTGTACTTAATGAAGCACAAGTCTGAATCCTTTGAAAGGTTCAAAGAATTCAAGGCTGAAGTAGAAAATCAACTAGGCAAAAGTATTAAAGCACTTCGATCCGATCGAGGTGGCGAATACTTGAGTGCTGAATTTCAAGACTATCTGAAAGAGAATGGGATTCTCGCACAGTGGACCCCTCCGGCCACACCACAGCTCAATGATGTAGCGGAGCGTCGTAATCGGACCTTGTTGGACATGGTTCGATCTATGATGAGCTTCACTGAGCTTCCTACCTCGTTTTGGGGCTATGCGCTCGAAACGGCGGTAATGTTTTTGAACAATGTCCACACCAAGGCAGTGGATAAGACTCCATATGAGATATGGATGGGCAAACCACCCAAGTACTCATACATGAGGATTTGGGGATGTCCTGCTTACGTGAAGCAGACAGTGGGAGATAAGCTGGATACGAGATCCATATTATGCTACTTCATTGGGTATCCAAAGAATTCCATTGGATACTACTTCTACTATCCGAGCGAAACAAAAGTGTTTGTTTCTAGGAATGCCACCTTTATGGAAAGGGAATTTCTACTTGATAGAAAGGGCAAAATAGTAGAACTCGAGAGGTTCGAGATCCAATCGAAGTACCAAGTGAATCTCCTACACCTCCAGAGCCAGTACCAGAAATGGTCGCACCTAGGAGATCCGAAAGGATTCCTAGGGCTCCTGAGAGATATGGTTTTCTCTTTGAAGATGATCAAGGTGATCAAGTTATTGGATCTGATCCAAGAACTTTCAAGGAGGCAATTTCCGATGCTGATTCTAATTTGTGGCTTAAGCAATGCAGTCTGAGTTTGACTCAATGCATGCTAACCAAGTTTGGACTCTTGTCAATCCTCCCGAAGGAATTGTTCCTATTGGGTGCAAATGGGTATACAAGAGGAAACCTGGGCCTGATGGTAAGGTAATGACCTATAAGGCACGACTGGTCGCGAAAGGTTACACTCAAAGGCAAGGTGTTGACTATGATGAAACCTTCTCGCCAGTCGCAATGTTCAAGTCAATTAGAATCTTATTAGCCATAGCCGCATGGGTTACACTCAAAGGCAAGGTGTTGACTATGATGAAACCTTCTCGCCAGTCGCAATGTTCAAGTCAATTAGAATCTTATTAGCCATAGCCGCATGGTACGACTATGAGATATGACAAATGGATGTGAAAACTACGTTCCTTAATGGAAACATTAAGGAAGAGATCTATATGACGCAGCCTGAGGGTTTCACATCTGTTCGAAGCGAGCATAAGGTATGCAAGCTTCAGAGATCGATCTACGGTCTCAAACAAGCATCGCAAAGTTGGAACCTGAGATTCGATGAAACAATTAAGGAATTCGGTTTCATCAAGAATCCCGAGGAGCCATGTGTGTATAAGAAGGTAGTTAAAAGCGCTGTGACATTCCTCGTACTTTATGTTGATGACATTCTACTCATTGGGAATGATGTAGTAATGCTGCAATCAACTAAAGTATGGTTGTATAGTAGATTTTCGATGAAGGACATGGGTGAAGCATCCTATATTCTTGAAATACAGATCTATCGAGATAGATCGAAACGGATGCTCGGACTCACCCAAGCTACCTACATCGATACCATACTTAAGAGGTTATCTATGGAAGAGTCCAAGAGAGGACACCTACCTATGTGCCACGTGGTCACTCTATCTAAGTCTATGTATCCGAAGACTGATGAGGAGATAGAGAGTATGACACGTGTGCCATATGCCTCGGCAATAGGTAGTATTATGTATGGCATGATCTCGACTAGACCGGATGTCGCATATGCTCTGAGTGTCACGATCCGCTACCAGGCCAACCCCGGCCAATTGCATTGGAAGGCCGTGAAGGATATTCCTAAGTACTTTCGAAGGACTAAGAATATGTTCATGGTCTATGGGGGTGGTGAACTGAAACTGGAAGGCTACACTGATTCTAGCTTCCAGTGTGACGTGGATGATTCGAAGTCTACCTCTCAATTTGTATTCATGCTCAATGGTGATGCTGTCTCTTGGAAGAGTTCCAAGCAAGACACCATCGCGGATTCAACCACTGAGGCTGAGTACATCGCAGCATCAGCTGCTGCTAAGGAGGCGGTTTGGATAAGGAATTTCGTCCAAGAGTTGGGCGTCATTCCTAATAGAGTTGGTCCAGTCCCGGTGTACTGTGACAACACGGGTGCCGTTGCGCAAGCAAAGGAGCCTAGGTCTCACCAAAGATCCAAACACATACTGAGGAAATACCACATAAACCGGGATATTGTGGCTAGAGGCGACAGAGCAGTTGAGAGAGTCGCCTCTGCGGACAACGTTGCTGATCCACTTACGAAGCCCTTGCCTGGACCATTGTTTGAAAAACATCGCGAAACAATGGGACTGCGTCTGATGAGTAGTTGGCTTTAGGGCAAGTGGGAGATTGTTAGAGTAGATGCCCAACTAGCCAACTTGTGGTATGGGGGTGGTGAACTGAAACTGGAAGGCTACACTGATTCTAGCTTCCAGTGTGACGTGGATGATTCGAAGTCTACCTCTGGATTTGTATTCATGCTCAATGGTGATGCTGTCTCTTGGAAGAGTTCCAAGCAAGACACCATCGCGGATTCAACCACTGAGGCTGAGTACATCGTAGCATCAGCTGCTGCTAAGGAGGCGGTTTGGATAAGGAATTTCGTACAAGAGTTGAGCGTCATTCCTAATGGAGTTGGTCCAGTCCCGGTGTACTGCGACAACACGGGTGCCGTTACGCAAGCAAAGGAGCCTAGGTCTCACCAAAGATCCAAACACATACTGAAGAAATACCACATAATCCGGGATATTGTGGCTAGGGGTGACATAGCAGTTGATAGAGTCGCCTCTGCAGACAACGTTGTTGATCCACTTACGAAGCCCTTGCCTGGACCGTTGTTTGAAAAACATCACGAAACAATGGGACTGCGTCTGATGAGTAGTTGGCTTTAGGGCAAGTGGGAGATTGTTAGAGTAGATGCCCAACTAGCCAACTTGTGGCATGTGGGTTTATAGACTCTTGTATATGACAATCTTCATATATATGATATTCGCATTTATTCATATGACATTCTTTACTTTCATTGTGTTGTATGATGATTAACAATTGCATTGAGTAAAGACCTAGAATGCACTATAGTGTATGTTAGATGTGATAGTGGGGTATGACGGCTATCATGAAACACATCTAATAGTCACTGTATATTCTGAATTAGTTCCTAGTCGATTGGGCCGTCAAAATGAGGATAAGGCCGTCCGAGCTCGAGACACGGAATTGTGATTCCGGAGCCACAATGGTTGTGGACCCACGGCTAGCTGTATCCCTGAACCATTGAGGGTCACACAAGTACTGGATTCGAGATTCCCGCACGGATACTGAGCTCAATGTGTTGAGCACGAGAAGAGGATTTTGGGGAGTGCGACTTCCTAAAAGTCAACAGGGGTCAAATCGTGATTTCCCGCTGTTGAGGGGCAAAACGGTCATTTTGCACTGGGGTTCTGAAAAATGGTTTTTCAGATCATAGTATTCAGTTTTGGAAACTGAGTCGATCCATCCGATCTGATTGGCGATCGGAGTTATGATGAAGTCACGGTGATAGGGATGAACCGAATTTTCATCCGTTGGACCCGGGCCCGTTGGGCCGGTCCAAGTCTATCATAAGTCTACTTAATGTAGACTTAGGCTTCATAACTCACAACTCAAACAATAATCACAACCCTAACCCTAGCTCTAAGTGGCCGCCTCCCTCCTCTCCTCAAAAGCCGCCGCCGCCTCGCTTCGCCGGAATTTGTTCCGGCCAACTTGACGAGGAGAATCCGTCCGCGCCGATCTCGTCATGCCTTCTAGTGCAGACTGACGAAGGAGTCTCGCTTCCGGTCGTGGACCTGATTGACGTAATCTACCGCCGCCTACCGTGAAGTGCCGGTTTCCTCGCGAAACTGGTCGGAGCCAGGCACGAGTTGCCAGCAAGGTAATCATCAAAACACCCTATGAATGATTCATAGATTGCATGTTTTAGAATTGTATTGATCGTCACCCGGCCAAATTTTGTTCTTCCGCTGCCTTGCCGGGAGGCGTGATCCGGATCCGCCACGGTTCCCAATAGATTTTCCATACGAATTCTGCAGATCTATAGCTCTCTCTCGAGTTTTGGACCAGAGTTGGTGGCCCGAGCAGTTGGCCAAGAGCTAGGGTATGAGCAGCTAACTTGCTGTTTAAGCCGTGTGTTGGATTTGTGCCTCTGTGGAATATTGGAGCAAAGGTACGAATATGAGCTTGTAGTTACAGCTTTGATGTTAGGCATATGAGCATGTCGTAGCTGTGTGAGTTGTGCTCGTAGTCCTGTTATGCGTGGGCTGTATTGAGGTAATATGCTGAACCTTGCTAGGCTTGTTGTTGCGGGCTTTCCTTGTCATCCTATTCTGGCCTTGTGTTGTTGATCTGTAAGTATCAGGAAGTTTGTTGTTGATGATGAGGACGAGCGGCTAGCTACCATACTCCTCTTCTCTATGCTTTTGGGTGGGCTATGAGACGAGTGAATAGCTACCACGCTCTCATGAGTTGGGCATAACGGGTTGAGTAGTTGTATCTTTGCTTCTGGTACTGCGTGTTGAGACGAGTGGATAGCTACCACGCTCTCACATGCTCCGTGGCCACTATTGTTTGTATTTCCAGCCGTGGAGTTGTCCTGGGAGACCCGTAACTCCGACTGTGATCTGTTCCTGTGAGCATTGTGTCTCCAGCTGCTGAGTCATTCTTTGAGCCCCAATTATGCATTGCACGCATTTTGTTCATGCTTTACTGTTAGTTTTTGTTGAATGATCTTCGTTCTGAGGTTTAACCTCGTTTTTTTTCCTTGGGGATGCTTTGGCCGTGTTTTGGCCATTGCAGACCTTTTTCAGGTAATTCAGCTGGTCCGAGAGTGTGGCAGTTGTTGCAGTCCCGGTGTGGGTTTCCCAGTTATGTATATATACATATATGCTATATCGAGTCACTGCCAGGGGATGCCTTGTGTAGTTGTTTGTATTTGACTTGATTGAGTTGCATGTATAATCTTTTTTAGAAGTTGTTATTGCTGCGGTTTTGGAGTCAAAGCTTTATTTGAGTATAAACTTATGTTGAATGTTATATTTTCATTCAGGCCGAAAAAGAAAAATTTTTTACCCGCTTTTTGAGCTTCCGTGTTTTTTTTGCATGTTTAGCTGTGTTTATGACACTGGGCCTGACATTAAACCCCCCACTATTGGAGCAGAGGAAGAATCTGTACGCAAGGGGTACTCGATTAGTCTCCATAGAGATAAGCTGGTATGGAAAGATACGAACTGGATGAGCACATTACACCAGCTCAGCATTGATCCAGAAGAACTCTGAAGCAGACCAGCTTGGAGAACAGCTCAAACATAGAATCTGCTCAGATATAGGGAGCAGATTAGAGACCATTTGGTTAAGGTCAAACCAGCTGGATAAGAAGAACAAGAGCAGCTGAGCTCAAGAGCTGATGACTAGAGCAAATTAGAAGAGTTGCTCAAGAGCAGTTGCTAACAAGAGCAGATAGAGAGGAGAAGAAGAGAGCTTTGAACAGCTCAATGTAGAAACCAGCTCAGGGATGAAACGGTTGAAGAAAATCAGCTGGAAGGACACCAGCTGGTAGAACAGATCAGAAATCCTGCGCCAGATCAAACTTAGTTTGTGTAATCTCTGAATAGTAGAAGACAAACTAATTTATTTGATCGAGACAAACAGAGATCAAAGATAGAAAAGGCTGCAGAAGCGTCGATGATAAGAGCTCAAGTCAAATAAAGCCTACAACGTATTAAAAGCCAAGGACACAAGTACAACAGTGTCAGAAGACTTTTCAAACGGCTACAAGCTTGTGTTCAACGGACAAATCGGATAAGCGGCTTTATATATCATGATTAGGAGAAAAACGTGGAGACAAAGAGAGCTGAGCAAAGAGAGTGGGTGTGCATAAGCTAAAACAGAATACAAGTATACTGCACAACCTTGGGAAGACATCGAGAGACCAGCTCAGAAAGGAGCACTTCCCAGCGTGTGAGATTTTATCTTTGAGAGATTGAGCATACACTGTAATCTCACACACGATTCACTCACATATATTTGAGAGAGCTGATAGATTAGCTGAGTGAATCAAATTAAAAAACTCTCCATTGTAGTCTTTAGATAGAGACGTTAAACAAGTCTACCTTGTCTTTCGCACTGAGACGTTAAAAAAGTGTATGTAGCCTTTCTCACTGAGGCAGTAAAGAAGTGAAGTTAGGCAGTAAAGAAGTGAAGTTAGACACACGCAGCTTGCGAGCTGGTGTGCAGTGGTGGTTAGGAGTTCTTGTGTCTGCTTGTCATAGGATCGGGTTACGGTGGGGGCCGCTATAATCAATGTCTTCTAGTGGATCCTTCCCGATTGCGAAAGAAGGGGAAACATAGGAGATTCAGCTCCGAACTTTCATAAACAAATTGCAGCGTATCGTTTTACATCTTTTCACATTTACACATACACATTGCATATTTAACAACCTGTGTTTAAACAAAACCTCTATTGATCTTTCGATTATAAGAGTTCAGTTTAGTTATTTTCGTATGATTTTATTTCATTACTCAATCTGTATCTCGGTGCACTTAAGTTCAAGAACACCGAGCTATTACAGCTCAAGTAAATAAACCAGATCGCATGTGCTGAACCAGCTCGTAGAGCTTCTGGTATGTTGCATACGTGATGTGGTTGTGTGTTGCGTGCTACTTTGCTTGAAAACCATTTTTAAATTGCACTTAACTTAAGAGGTTGATGTATCAGGCTGTGTTAAGCCAAAGTGGGTTGTGTGAGAACTTACGGACACCCCCTGTATTTCAATCCTATCATCAAGTTTTATTGGTTGTATGTGTGAGTTTCCCCACGTGTAGCCGAGAGGATTAAATTTCTGAGTTCTGAATTCTATGTGTATTTCAGCTGGAGTGTTGCAAGGCCAGAAGAGACGTGCATGCTGATGGTGGTCGATCCAGGGAGAGGTTGATTGGTTGAGTCGTGCGTGCAACGGCTGTGCAGGATCTGTGCGCCATGATGTGTGCGCGACTCACACACCAGCCTCGATTATCTCTTCCTACCACGGCAACTCATGTACTTCGTGTTCTAGCGATGCTCGTGGTTGTAGTGCTAACAGAATTCACATGCGTAAATTTTTGTCCTGCTGTTAACGTTTGCATTGCCCATATATATTTTTTTAAAAAAAGGAGAGGGAGAAGAGGTTCTTGGCAATACAGGTGCCAATGAGTGCTGTGTATAATCATGTGTGTAAACCCCTCCTTTGTTTCAAAGAAAACGTGGCAGGTGTAGGTGCGAAAGGAACCTTGCCAAATTGTAAATGTTGACATGAGTATGTGCATGGGTGCATGTGGAAAAATAATAATAATAAATAATCTTTGTGTACGTGTGCTCATGTGTGAAAATGAAAAGATTTTAAGGGAGAATCGTGTGTGTGCATGAGTTGTTTCTTTTCCTTTTTTTTCTTCTGTTTCCCTGCAAAGCATAGTGATGAATTTTGAAATATAAATATATATACATGCTCAAATTTTATAGAAAGCGTAAGTTGCTTTGGCTGTGGTTTTGGATTAAAAAACAATTAATGGGGATTATTTAAAGAATTTTGTTTGAGAGTAATTTTATATTATGGGGGATAATTGAGGAAAAACCATTTTTTTTGGAAATATTATTTTGAGGAAAGGTTACTTTGAGGAAAATTATTTTGAGGAAAACATCTTGAGGACTTAAATGATTTGTGACGAAATTATGAGTGATATTACGGACGTGTGGATGCCGGCTGACGGGTCGGGGTGTCCCGCAAAATTATTACGGGCGTATGGATATCGATCGACGGATCGGGTTGCCCCGCCAACTTGACTGATTACGGGCGTATGAATGTCGGCCTTCGGGTCGGGGTGTCCCGCCAAATTAATGGATCTATATAAGCTTATTTAAGCTACTTGACTGATGACCGCAGAAAATTTCTGAGCCACACGTCATAAAATAAATGGAGGAATTATTAAAATATTTTTGAGGTTAAGGGTTTAAATTGATATTAAGGAGAATGATTGAAGGATTTTATTTTGTGATCTTTTTATTTGAGCAATTGACTAAATGAGTTTATGTAAATAAAAATATTTTATTGCATGTGCATATATTATGTATTATTTGCTATTCCTGGAGTTTACTTGTTGGGCCTTTAGGCTCACTAGATTTTATCGATGCAGGTGAGGATGAATAGGCGGTGCTGGTTGGCGAGGGCTCGACCGGGGTGATGATGCGCTTATCGATGGACACACGTTTCCACAGATTAAAACATTTTTATGGTTTACAAAATTTTCGTTCTTGAGAAAAAACATTATTATGAACAATTATTTGAGTTTTTATCGTCTCATGGTTTGATGTTTGCGATGACGCTGGTTGGATCAACCATTATGAATTTAATTTTGAACGTCGTCTCTATTATTTTAATTTGAGCGTAGATATTTCTAAATTTGACGCTTCTAATTAGAATTCAGGATTTTTGGTTCAAGAGAACATTTTCGAAGAAATATACCCTAACATGGTAAAATTCACTTTATAATTCTTACGATGGATTTTTAATGAAAAAACAGTTCTTCTACTCTAGCTAATAAATATTATTTTTTATATTGAAAGGCATTTGTAACTCTATTTGCTAATTTTTTGAGATTTTAAGTTTATTTTATTTTTTAACCATTAATTGAAGTGCGCTTTTTAAGTTTCATTAAATTTTAGCACTTTTAAAATTCTAGTACACCTTAAATATTACAATCTTTGTTTTAAAAGGTGTGTTAGCATTTTTTGAATCTCACGTTTTTGGTATAGCATTTTAGGAGGTATTAGTTTATACGTATGAGGACCTTTTTTTCCAAAAAACCTACACCTGAAATTTAGAAAATAAAAAATTGAAGGAGGGGATCCGTGAACAGCAGCCTCCAGCCTAGGTTTGAGAGGAGAAAATTTTTAAGTTTCACTCGTGGTGTTGCCCTCGTCGGAAATCGCCTTTCGACCATCCTTGTTGAGGCAAGTAAAAAACGTCCCTTTCTGCGCCGATGAATTCATATTATGCATGAAGGTTCTGCTTTCTTTTTTGTTGTGCATGTTCGTTTTGGCATGGTCCGATGGATCACGTGCATGGGGATATTATTTTTGGTTTCAGATTGCTGATTGATTGGTGCGAGTATGATTTTCCTTTTGCTCCATTTTGTTATGATTTGTGCAGTTGGGTCGTGTGTGTGTGTGTATGTCGTTGCTAAAGGGGTGCACTTTGGAGAGGGGAGTGATCGATAGCCATGGATGATCGAAGGAGGAGCGCATAGGCTCCAGCCACGAATCCAGCGCAGAGTGTGCTCCGCACAACAGCACAGTTCGGGGTGGCCCTTTCTGCTCTCGATTAGATCATCCCCATGGGTTGCACCTCGCTGCGTTTTGCTATGGTGTGCCGCTTTCGATGCTTCCATAGCACGGCTGACCTTCATTATGTGTGCGTATTTTGAAACTTAGGATGGAGTGTGTGAGAGTTCCCTTACTCCCTCGTCCGCTTGCGTGCGTGTGTTGGAAAATGGTGGGGTATGGCATGGTAAAATTTTAGTGGTCGTATGGTTTTTTTTAAAAAAAATTATGTTTTTGAGGTATGACGACTTGTGGCGAAGTTATGAGATATCACAGACGTGTGGATGCCGACCGACGGGTCCGGGTGTCCTGCCAACTTGACTGTTTATGGGCGTGTGGATGTCAACCTTCGGATTGGGGTGTCCCGCCAATTTTGGATCCATGTTTGCTGGACTAATCGATTATGACTGATGATTGGAGGGAATTTCTGAGCCACATTTCATAAAATAATTTAATAAACGTTTAAAGGGTTATTTATGTGCCACATTTATGCATGCATGTATTACTAATTATTTGTTATCACCGGGTTATTTGTTGGGCCTCTATGCTCACTAGGTGAGGATGTTTAGGTGATGTTGGTTGGCGAAGGGGGATTGATCAAGGACGAGCAAGCGCTTATCTATGGACGCATGATTTCTGCACTTCAAAAGAAATTCATATTTGATTATTTCTATTCTTCGGGAATAAATCTATTTATGAGCATTTTGTTGACTTCTGAATGTTTCATAATCTTAAATTTACAGCAGCACCTGATCTAACAGACTTTCATGATTTTCTTTAGTATTTAAAATTTTAAACCGTGGGAAAAGTTTTCTCGCATCTTCGTGTGAAAAGTTTGGGCATTTCAAATTGGTATCCGAGCATGGTCCTGTAAGATAAGCACTCGCCTCCAGTCCGAGATAGTTATCGTTCAGCCGCACCACCAATTCTAAGTTTTAAGTTAAAATATGTTTGAGTTATTTATTGTTACTCTTGAGGTTTAAATTTGTATGCAAAGGGTAAAGGTCTATTTAAAGTTTAAATGTCATATTATGTTGATCATGTTGTGGCATCGGATTATTTGTTATAGATAATGTCTAAAAGAGGACGAGGGAGAAGACACTCCTCAGTCAAGGGTGATAACTCGAGCAGTAGTGCCCATGTTCCAGTCGGGATGGCACAACTGTTAGAGCAGTTTGTAGGACAAGTTGTCCATGGGGGCGGACAGCCAGCAGGACAAGTGCCTAGCCATGAGGATCCACATGAGCACTTCAGGAATCAGCGCCTCAAACAGTTTACTGGCACCACTGTCCACTTGTAGCAGAGCTGGATCAAATATTTGGAGACTATCTTCAACTACCTTCAGTTGGCAGACAGTGATAAATCTAGATACCTATCTATATGATGAGGGAGGTCATGATCTGGTGGGAGGGAGCTAAACAAACATTTGACCTGACTAGTCTCACTTGGGATGGATTAAGAAAGTGTTCTATGATTAGTATTTCACTGTAGATGTGCGTTCTGATTTGAAGAGAGAGTTTCTGATAGTAAAGCAGAAAGATTTATATGTGCGGGACTATATCCGCAAATTTGAGCGAGGCTGTTACTTTGTTTCTTTGATCAGAGAGGATGCAGAGGAGAAACTGTGACATTTTGTTGGACGCCTGCGACCGATAATTAAGCATGATTTTAGGCCGACAGAGCCTAAGGATTACAGGACAGCAGTCGATAAAGCTCTGAGGGCCGAATAGGACTGGGAGAAGATCGAGGTGGAGCGCCAGATGAAGCGTTTACCCTTGAATAGGACTAGAAGAAGATCAAGGAGGAGCGTCAGATGAAGCGTCAGGCTTCACAACCCAAAGACCAGAGGCAGTTCAATAGGTAGAACTTGGGTCTGCAGAGACCACAAGGGCAGCATCCACAGCTACAGCGACTACCACCCACCACTGGCCCTAAGACTGAGAACGAGCCATTATGTCAGAAGTGCCACAAGAACCACGCCGACCAGTGCAGGTTGGGGATGAATGTATGCTTCATGTCCAGGGCACCGGACCACTAGCTAAAGATTGTCCACAGCTAAAGCAACCCGTGGCAGGCAGAGCTTTCATGATGACTGAGGAGTAGGTGGATCTTGATACCACCGTGGTCACATGTATGATTATTTTACCTGGCATTCCTACTACTGATTTTATCGGTTCTGGTGTTAATCATTGTTTTATATAGAATTATTTTGTAAGGAAATTTTTGTTCACTCTGACATTATCTATGGGCTATTGTGTGACTATACCATCGAGAGAAGAACTTTTGTCTAACCATATTCTTCGAAACATAGAACTTAGACTGCATGGGTATCTAGTGTATGCTGACCTTATTGTTCTACCTAGGCCTGATTTTGATTTGATCTTGGGAATGGATTGGTTGACAAAATTTGTAGTATCATTGATTTTAGCCGAAGGACAGTGGAGGTGAATCCACCATAGGGAGACCAATTCTTATTCGAGGCCGCGCAGAGCAAGAGAGCTCCTCGCGTTATTTCATCCCTAAAGGCACATAGATTCTTGAGGAATGGATGTCATGGATTCTTGGCTAGAATTTGTTCTATATCAGAGGATGAGAAACCTGCTCTAGCAGATGTTGGTTAATATAGTGAATGAATTTCCAGAGGTGTTTTCGGATTATATTTCTGGTCTTCCGCCAGACAGGGAGCTTGAGTTTTCCATTTATCTAGTGCCTAATGCAACACATGTCTCCAAACTACCGAATCGCCTTGAAAGAACTGAGTGAGCAGATTCAGTAGTTGTTGGATAAGTGTTTCATACGCCCCAGTTTCACACCATTGGGTGCATCAGTACTGTTTGTAAAGAAGAAGTATGAGGTTATGCATAGACTGCAGGAAATTAAACAAATTAACAATGAAGAATAAGTATCCATTTCCAAGGATTGAGGATTTTTTTGACCAACTTCAGGATACAGTCGTATTTTCTAATATGAATCTTCGTTGAAGTTACCATCAGTTGAAGATCAGGGAGTTTGATGTCTACAAAACATCTTTCAGAACTCGTTATGGTCATTACGAGTTTTTGGTGATGTCATTTGGATTGACGAATGCACCCTCAGTATTCATGGATCTTATGAATATGAGTATTTCAACCTTTCCTAGATTAGTTTGTGATATTATTCAATGATGATAACCTGATCTACTCCAACAGTCGAGGGGAGCATTCGAGCACCTTAGAACTGTATTGCGGATTTTAAAGGACAGACGGATCTTTGCCAAGTTCAGCAAATGTGAGTTTTGACTTGAGAAACTTTCATTTCTAGGCCATGTGGTTTCGATAAACTTGCAGTGAGGGATTGAAAAGTGCCTAAGAGTGTGACAGAGATATGCAGTTTCGTCGGTCTTGCAGGTTACTACAGAAGATTCATCAAGGGTTTTTTAAAGATGGCAATTCCCTTGACGTCGTTAAATAAGAATCATGCTAAGTATGAGTGGACTCCTGTGTGTCAAGAAGGTTTCGATGGACTGAAGCAGGCATTGATGGAAGCTCCAGTGTTAGCAATGCCTTCTGGGCAAGGAAACTATGTTCTGTATACAGCTGCATCTAAACTGGGATTGGGTGCAGTTCTGATGCAAGACATAAGGGTGATTGCTAACGTCTCCAGACACTTGAAGAATCATGAGAAGAATTACCGTACCCACGATCTAGAGCTGGCAACAGTAGTGTTTGCGCTGAAAATATGGAGACATTACCTGTATGATGAGAAATGTGAGATTTACGCAGATTAAAAAAGCCTCAAGTACTTCTTCACCTAGAAAGAGCTGAACATGCGCCAGCTGTGATGGTTAGAGCTGGTTAAGGACTATGATTACACCATAAATTATCATCCGAGTAAGGCGAATTGTGGATGATGCATTGAACATAATATCAGTCACAATTAACTATTCAGAGACTATTAGCGACTGAGATCGAGAGGTTTGAGTTCGAGCTGATTACCCATGAGTGTGCTGTGCATTTGGCCGCACTGACTATTCAGCCTACCTTGAAGGACGGGATCAAAGAGGGTCAGTCGAAAGATGAGCAGTTGGTCAAATGGAAACAGCGGGATGAAGAAGGGCGGAAACCTACACATGACAGTAGATAGGATTATTCGACATCAAGTCCGGCATTGGGTGCCGCATGTTGACACCTTGTGGTATGATATCATGACTGAGGCCCACACCACTCCATACTCCGTATATCCTAGAGGCACAAATATTTAAAAAATATTTTCAAAAAAAATTGTACTGGTGGCCGGGAATGAAGCGGGACATTGCAAGGTTTGTCTTGGAGTTCCTAACTTGTCAGTAGGTGAAAGCAGAGCATCAACGATCGACAGGGTTGTTGAGGCCAGTTCCTATAACAGAGTTGTAGCATCCCAAAATCCAAAGGACCACAATTGTTAGAATTTTTATTTTAAGGGCCGTTTTGATATTTGAACATCCAGATTTTCAGCTCAAGCTAGTTTTCGTTATTTAAACTGATTCTTTTCTTTCAGCTCTGAAACACGATCCAGAAGGTTTCCGGAAGGACTTCGCCCCAAGCACAAACCTGAGCTGGTTCAGATTTCCTTTGTAAATAAAATGCTTTTGAAAGGAGAGATTTGTTATTTTAAAAATTTTGCGGCAAGTTTACAAATTTAAAATAGTAAAAGGGAGTTTTTATCAATTTACAAGGAGATGGCATGGTGTGCCATGCCTAACTTTGTACATTTCACCTACTACTAATCATACTCCCTTATATGATTGATTTCGTGAGTTAGAACTCATTTACTTGCCAGAAAATCTTTAGTCCTATCAAAAATTCTAAGAAGCTCGTCGCATGTGCTTGAGGAGATCTCCAGTCTAGACCAGCTGTTCGATGGCATGGTGTGCCATGCCTAACTTTGTACATTTCACCTACTACTAATCATACTCCCTTATATGATTGATTTCGTGAGTTAGAACTCATTTACTTGCCAGAAAATCTTTAGTCCTATCAAAAATTCTAAGAAGCTCGTCGCATGTGCTTGAGGAGATCTCCAGTCTAGACCAGCTGTTCTTCGTGATTTCCAGTTTAAGGCAAGTAAAGCTGATTCTTTGCTACACCATGAAAGCATATATGTATCTTTTCTTTTTAATTTTTTTGATTGCTTGACTATTTCACGCATAAGTTTCAGCTTATGGTCATGTTCTTGCTTGGTTTAAAAATGAATGCTTCGAGTTTACAGAGTTGTTTCTGTTTTTTAAAACTCTCCAGTATGTTTTTGTACGATTATTGTTATTTTAAAACACTGAGTATTACAGATTCGAGTTTAATGTACGATTATAAACTCCCTTGTTCTGGTGAATGGCGGCATCTGGACATGGCTCCAAGTTAATCGGCGATGCTAGTCGGATTGGGATTTTGTACCAGTCAGATAAGCGGAGTTGGTATCTTTGGATGTCGTCCTTGATGCTGCAACACTGTTTCTATAGCCAAATCTATTTTTCACGCCTGTGACTTGTTTTCACACCCGAGCACTGTTTCTATAGTCAAATCTGTTGTTCACGCATGTGACTTGTTTTCACACCCGAGCACTGTTTCTATAGCCAAATCTGTATATCATTACTGAAATCATTTTTGTACCTGAGCATTATTTCTATATACAATTCTATTTATCACGACTGAAACCTGTTTCGTACCCGAGAACTATTTCTATAGCCAAATCTGTTTATCACGACTTAAATCTGTTTCGTACTCGAGTACTGATTCTGTAGCCAAATCTATTTTCCATATCAGTAATCTGTTTTCACACCAGCGATATGTTTCCTGTAGCCAAATCTGGTTTCTACATCTGAGATCTGTATTCTTTAGCCAAAGATGTATGCTCAGTGCAATTTTTCGTAAAGAGAAATGAGTTTTAAAAGAAGTGAAACCCGAGTTTTGTGATCCAAATTCGATCAAATGCTTTGTTTAAAGGAAATAATGTTCAGTTTTAAGGGTTTTATGGTATAGATAACAGACGGTCAAAGATGGAAAGGTGAGCTAGCTGTCGAAGGAATCAGTTGCCCCTTCATATTGTTAATGGGCGATGTTTCGCCAAATGTTTCTGAATTCAAATGTTAGCTTGAATAAGCGCCAACGACTTAAGTAGAGCTTATAAGCCATAAGTCACAAGAAAATAAATATGAGATCTGGGTTGCCTTCCCGATCTGGTTTTACGGAAAGAATTTATGTTTAAACTGACTTCCTTTAAACTATGTTTATTTTAATTTTATGTACATTTCTTCCTGCACTAAGTGATATTTATTCTCCTCAGTTTTGCTTGCTGAGCCCCTAGGCTCATTATATTTTATGATGCAGGTGAGACAGAACAGGGGCATACGGGAGGCGTGAGTTGAACCAGCTGGGGCGTCTGTGTGTTTGTCGAAGGCTGACGTTTCCGTGCTGTGGTTGTTTTTGATCTTTTGTCAAAATTGTATTAAGATCCATTACAACAATACAGAATTCATATAGAGTTCCAGTAGTTGTAATATCTCATTTTGTAAGTTGAATCAGAAGTTTCTTTTATTTAAAGCTGTTTTTGTTGTGGACTTTGGCGCCATCTGTTTGTATACCTGTTTAGTAAGAAAATACAGCTTACAACGTTTCGCATTTAGTCTCTCTATTACTTTCGTTTATCCATTCACTCCAACTCCGTTGATTCCCATGGGTATGGGTGTCACAACTTGGTATCAGAGCTGAGTTCTGGAGATAAAAACACACATTTCCAGTTTGGGAAAGTTTTCGTCGATCGTTCTGAACTGTGAGTTTTATTCTTATGTTATAGAGCATTTATCTTTTGAATTTAACAGGTTCTGATGTTCACTTGTGGTGGATTACATGGGCTTTAGATCAAGATGTCCAGTAGAGGAAGAGGTAGGAGAAGTAGCCACATAGAAGAGGATAACCCAGACAATACCGCGTTCTAGCTGGGATGGCACAACTCTTAGAACAACTTGCAGGCCAGTCAAGCCGAAGCAATGGCCAATCTTCAAGCAGAGGGCCCAATCTAGAAGACCCCATGAAAGGTTTCTAAGACAGAGGCCGAAAGAGTTTAATGGCTCAACTGATCCGTTTGTCACTGAGAGTTGGATAAAATCCATGGAAGTTATATTTGACCTCCAGATGCCTGATCTGGATAGGCCCAGATGTGCTATCTACATGCTAAGAGATTATGCTATGCTGTGGTGGGAAGGAGCTATACTCACGGTGGATTTGACAAATCTCTCTTGGGAGGAATTCAAGAGAGTATTCTTTGATCAGTACTTCACTGAAGACAAGCGATCCGAGCTAAAAAGAGAATTTCTAGCAATAAAGCAAGGGAACATGACAGTTCAAGAGTATATTCGTAAGTTTGAGAGAGGGTGATATTTTGTACCACTGATTGGAGCGGATCCAAAAGAGAAACTGCGACATTTTGTCAATGTTTTGAAGCCTACGCTCAGAAATGATATTAGATTGACAGAACCCAAGGATTTCAGGGGGGCTGTAGATAAGGCCCTCCGAGTCGATCAAGATTGGAAGGCTGTTGAGGAGGAGCGACAGTTGAAGAGGCAGGCCTTCCAGCAAAAAGACCAGAGGTATTTCAAGAAGCAGAACCGGAATCAACAGAGGCCTCAGGAGCCAAAACTCTGCAACCCCAACCTATTAGTGCAGTCCCTGCCATCAACAACCGACCAGTTTGCCCCAAGTTCCAGAAGAATCACCCTGGTCCGTGTAGAGTTGGTCAGAACGTCTGTTAAAGGTGTGGGGTGCCAGGCCACGTTATTCAAAACTGCCCAAAATCTAAGCAGCTGGTGACCGGACAGCTAAGCAAGCAAACCCCGATTCTACTGTGGTTACATGTAAGATTTTGATTGCTGGTATGCCCTCTATAGCCTTGATAGATTTAGGTGCGACCCATTTGTTTATAGCAGCAAAGTTTGCTAGGAGGTTACCCTTCAAACCAGACCAATTAACCATACTCTTTTGCGTGACTATACCCTCTGGAGAGGAACTGATATCCCATGGTTTATTCTGTGATTTAGAACTTAGGCTCCAAGGGCATTTGATTTCTGCTAATTTAATTGTTCTACCTAAGCCTGAGTTCGATTTAATTTTGGGTATGGACTGGTTAACTAAGTATGGGGTAGTGATTGATTTTAAGTTCATAATGGTGGTGGTCAAACCCCCCAAAGGAGACCAGTTTACGTTTGAAGCTAACCAGCTTAGGAGGATTCTTTGCATCATTCAGCTTTAAAAGCTCAGAGCTGTTTAAAGAAAGGTGGGGTAGGAATTTTTGCAAGCTTATCGTCCCTAACTGCTGTTAGTAAGCCCAAACTGTCAGAGGTGGAAGTAGTGAATGAGTTTCCTGAAGTTTTCCCAGAGGACATCCATTCGACTACCTCCAGATCGAGAGCTGGAATTTGCAATTGATCTAGTACCAGGAGCAACACATGTTTCCAGACCATCTTACCGCCTTGCTCCTACAGAGATGAGAGAATTAAAGGAACAGATCCAAGACCTGTTAGACAATGACTTCATACGACCTAGCACGTCACCAAGGGGAGCCCTTGTTTTGTTTGTCAAGAAGAAGGATGGGAGCTTAAGGTTGTGTATAGACTATCATGAAATGAATAAGCTTACTGTTAAGAATAAATACCCCTTTCCTAGGATTGAGGATTTGTTTGACCAATTGAAGGGTTCGACAGTCTTTTCCAAGATCGACTTGCGATCGGTTATCACCAACAAAGATCAGCCAGTTGATATTTATAAGACGGCCTTTAGATCACGCTATGGCCATTACGAGTTTCTTTTAATGCCCTTTGGACTTACCAACACACCTTTAGCCTTTATGGATTTGATGAATAGAGTTTTCCAACCATTTTTGGATCAGTTTGTTGTCGTATTTATAGAAGACATCCTAGTGTATTCCAAGACCGGCTCAGAGCACGCAAACCAACTTATGATAGTGCTAAAAGTTTTGAAGAGCAAACAATTGATTGCCAAGTTCAGCAAGTGTGACTTTTTGCTGAAGAAAATTGCATTCCTAGGACATATAATATCCAAGGATGGATTGGAGGTTGACCTAGCCAAGGTTGAAGCTGTTCGCGATTGTCCTGTTCCCAAATCTGTTTCGGAAGTCAGGAGCTTTTTGGGGCTAGTTGTGAGACCCGAAAGCTGATGAGATTAATTGAGTTAACTAATCTGGTTTTATCAAGATCAGCCTTGAGTTGTTGCGCTTGAAGAAGCTATCGAGTTCTGTTTGTCTCTAGAACAGCTTCGGTTAGTTGAGTTCTTTCACAGAATCTGTTCAGTAGCAAGTGCTGGGTCATCGCTGAATATTGGCATTCAGCAGTGGTGATGTCAGCAGTTGTCACTGGGTGTTTGTGTTCAGCAGTTGTAGCGAGATCTGTTGTCGCTGAGTAGTAGAGAGTGCGCTAGCGTGTTTTGGTAGCGGGTGCTTCTACGTCGTCGTTTGGATTAGTTGGAACGACAGCGTTTTGGTTTAGCAAAGAAGACTTGGCTGTGAGTTGTGTTAGCTGCAGCTGTGTGTGAGATCTGTTGTTACGTTGCGAACAGATGTTGGTTTGTTGTTCAACAGTGAGTATCGGGTGACGTGTCCAGTTGAGACAGTAGTTCTCTGCGACGTCGTTTGAGTTAGTAGAGATCTATTGTAGCGTAGAGTGAGATCTGTTGCAAGATCTGTCTACGAGCGGGAATATCAGTTGCGATAGATTAAGCGTGGTGGATACTGTTCCAACAGCTGTGAGCAGCTTTGGCTTATAAGAGAGGACTTGGTATTCGATTTGAGTATCCAGTTTCCATACTTAGAATATTTTTCCGATTGCCAATCTCTGTCGCGATACCCTTGCTACTGTTCATCGAACCTTATCTTCTTCGATTTCCGACGGTAGACAGCTCTGATTGAAGTAAGAGTTGTAGCGTTGGACTCCTCTTGCTGAGACGCTTCGTTTGGATATCATTTTCGAACGTTTGCTTCAAGCTGGTGAGGTGCGAGAAGACATCACCCTTGTGTAGTCTGTTAGCATAAGCGTCGGATATCGCTCCTAGCTTTTTGGGGTAAGTAAAGTTCCTACCTTTAAGCTTGTTTAGAGCCTTCTGCTGAGTTAGAGAGGTAGGGTAACGCTGGTGGAGTCTGTAACTCCCAGCTGCTGTTTTCTGTGCTTCGGTTTTTGAGTAGTTTCTTGTGTTGCCGTTGAGCAGGTGGTGGATCTGCGTCATTGTGGCAATCTGCTTGTAGTAATTGTTGCACAGAGAATTGAGGTACGGATGTGAGCTTGTTTACAGCTTAGGATTGAGCATGGATTATGTGCTTTGCTGTGTATGCTCTGTGCTGTTATCGTTTGTGCATTGTTATGATATCAGCTGTTGCATTTGCATACACGCATTATCCTGTTGAGCTCTGTTTTGCCAGCTGTGCCTGTTCTGTTGAATTGTGAGTACCAGGATGCTATGTGCGAGGACGAGCGGGTAGTTCCCGTATACCTCGGAGGCTGAGCGGGTAACTCCCGTACCTCATTCTCCCTGCAGGGTTTGTTAGCCGCTATGAGCGGAGTGGGTAGCTCCCACATCTCATGAGTGGGCAACAGTAGGTGGATCTATTTGTTTAGCATCTGGTACGGTGTACTGGAGATGAGTGGGTAGCTCCCATGTGCTCAGTATACCTCGTGGCCATGAACGGATTATCTTTCCTTTGATCAGATTTTGCTGTTGAGCTGTTGTTGAGATCCTTTGGCTCCATGCCTTCGGTTGTAGCCTTGATCCTTGCATAGCATTTGCATATTTATCTGTTGCTTTCCTTATGCTGTGTTTATTGCTCTCCGTACTTGGGTTTGACCCGAGGTCCCTCTGGGGCTGGTGTTTGTTGCCTGTATGTGTTTTCAGGTTTCCCAGGTTTCTCTGCTGGTCGTGGTTTTGACCCAGCTGGAGGTGCCCCAGGAGGTGGATAGAGTGTCCCAGTAGCGTATAGCATATATGTATTAGTACTGTCAACCGGGGGATGCCCTGTGCTTGTGGGATTGTGTATATGTTGTAGTAATGGTATTTTTTTAAATGTTGTACTGTTGTATCGTGTATTCAACTGGATATTTTTTAGTATGGTTGTATTTTAAAATATGTTTTAAATCGTCAGGCCTAAAGCGAAAATTTTAAGCCACTTTTTGTATGCTTCCGCTATAGTTTGTGTGGTTTAACTCTGAGTTGAGCATGAGGCCTGACATTTTTGGTATCAGAGCTTAAGCTGGGATCAGCTCGATTTCTTTTGATCACACTTGAGTTTAGGCACAGTGTGGTGTGTTGCATGTGCTTGATTATGTGATCTATTTGCTGCATTTATCTGTGATGTATCTGTTCTGTTGTGATCTTACCCTCTTAGTGTTTCTTAGATACCGCCTAGACGTAGGGGTAGAGGTAGAGGGCAGATTTCGGAAGAGTCTGAAGGTTAGACAGAAGGTGATCAGCGTAGTTTTCCCCGTCGTGGTCGCGATAGGCAGGCCGAGGATGAGGTTGAAGAGTTGGCTGCTCGTGTAAACGATATGGAAATCGTTATGGCAAGGTTTCAGCGCATGAATCCTCAGGTTTTCAATGGGGATGCGTCTAGTGCTGATGCAGATTCGTGATTGTAGCATGTCACGGGTCTGTTTAATCAGTGCAGTATGATGATGATCTTAAGTTGAGTCTGGCTACTTTCCAGTTGAGGAAAGGTGCGGAGCGTTGGTGGAGAGGCGCTTCGAGGACTTTGGAAAAGACTGGAGTAGGGATTACGTGGGACAGTTTTTGCGTTGCTTTCCTTCAGGAGTATGTCCCAGAGTCCTACGTGAACGCCCGTGAGTGTGAGTTAGATAATTTGGAGCAGGGCAGTATGTCTGCTAGAGAGTATGCCCGCAGGTTTCTTCCCTTCTTGCGTACGTGCCACATGTTTCTGGCCGGGAGAGAGCAAAGAGGACTAGGTTTCTTGAGGGGTTGAACGAGGAGTTGTATTTCTTGGTTTTGGCTAGCTCGCCGAAGAGCTATGCAGAGGCGGTGGACAGTGCGATCGATATCGAGGAAGGTTTGAGGAACTGTCGGTCTCGTGGTAGGCCGCAGGTGGCGTAGAGTAGTCGTCCAGTGGTTCAGGGAGCACAGCCTTCCCAGTCGGTGCAATCGTATCAGTCACCCCAACAGCAGCAACAAGTAGCCCAACAGTTTGGACATAAGAGGTTTCGGCCTCGTGGTAAGCAGTTTAAGAGGAAGTCTGATTCTAGTTCTTCGGGCTCTGGTAGTTCCAGCAGCTGTGGTACCAAGGTTGAGCATTGTGGCCAGTGTGGTGGAAAGCACCCTACAACGCAGTTTGTAGGTGTGCAGGGTTCTTGTAATGTCTGTGGTCAATACAGACACTTTACTAGAGTGTGTCCTTTGTCTGGATCGCAGCATACCGCAGTTCCACCGCAGGGTCGAGGTGGATCGTCTAGAGGTCGTTCTGCTTTTCCTGTTCAGCAGCAGAGGTTGGGGGAGCCTCAGTTTAGGCCGTTTCAGCAGCCTGGTCTTTCGCGGTTTGGACAGTCTTCCCACCATCAGTTTTCTGGACCTCAGTTTGCCCAAGTGAACTCCATGACCAGGGAGCAAGCGGAGGGCACACCGAGCGGCGGGATTATCCAAGGTACTTGCTTTGTTTTTGATTTTCCTGCGCGTGTGTTGTTTGATACAGGAGCGTCACATTCTTTTATTTCTGATGCATTTGTGGTTGAAAATGGTTTGCATACCACTAATTTGTGTGATGTTGTGTCAGTTGCGACTCCTGCCGGTGCGATCCTGTTCTCCCAGGAGATTTTGTTGAATGGTGTTCTTAGGTTTGGCGAGAGTGTGTTGTTAGCCAACCTGATCAGGCTAGTGATGTGGGATTTTGACTGTATAGTGGGAATAGACGTGTTGTCTAGCTATAGGGCCACCGTGGATTGCTTCCATGGTTTTGTGCGATTTAGGCCCCAGTCTGGCAAGAAATGGAATTTCTACGGCCAAGATTCCCAGTTGAATATCCCTTTAGTCTCTGCGATGGAGATGTTCAGCCTGTTGTCGCTTGAGAATGCTGGTTTCATGATCTATGCCTTAGATGCGTCTTCTTCTTCGAGCGTAGAGCTTAGGAGAGTCCCCGTGGTTCGACATTTCCTGGATGTGTTTCCTGAGGAGATTCCTGGTTTTTCTCCGAGGTGGTAGATAGACTTCAGCATTAATTTGGTTCCTGGTACAGCTCCGATTTCGCGCGCTCCGTATCGTTTAGCGCCTGCTGAGTTGAGGGAGCTTAAGGAGCAGCTTAGTGATTTGCTGGAGAAGGGATTCATTAGGCCTAGCATGTCCCCATGGGGAGCGCCTATCTTGTTTGTTAAGAAGAAGGACGGATCAATGAGGATGTGCATCGACTTTAGGCAGTTGAACAAGGCGACAGTGAAGAACAAGTACCCTTTTCCTAGGATCGATGATCTTTTGACCAGTTGCAAGGGTCTGCCGTGTTTTCTAAGATCGATCTGCGTTCTGGGTATCATCAGTTGCACATCCGTGAGCAGGATGTTGAGAAGACTGTGTTTCGTACGAGTTATGGGCATTACGAGTTTCTAGTTATGCCTTTTGGTTTGATGAATGCTCCCGCAGTTTTCATGTATTTGATGAATAGAGTCTTTAGAGAGTTCATCGATCAGTTTGTGATTGTGTTTATCGATGACATTTTGGTGTACTCTAAGACTCCGTTGCAGCACAAATAACATTTGATGCTAGTTCTTCAGAAGCTTCGAGACACGCAGCTGTATGCTAAGTTCTCCAAGTGCGAGTTTTGGTTGGACCGAGTTGTGTTTCTGGGTCATGTGAT
>KQ994548.1:40855-72184 GCA_001598015.1 Dorcoceras hygrometricum
AAGGGATTCATTAGGCCTAGCATGTCCCCATGGGGAGCGCCTATCTTGTTTGTTAAGAAGAAGGACGGATCAATGAGGATGTGCATCGACTTTAGGCAGTTGAACAAGGCGACAGTGAAGAACAAGTACCCTTTTCCTAGGATCGATGATCTTTTGACCAGTTGCAAGGGTCTGCCGTGTTTTCTAAGATCGATCTGCGTTCTGGGTATCATCAGTTGCACATCCGTGAGCAGGATGTTGAGAAGACTGTGTTTCGTACGAGGTATGGGCATTATGAGTTTCTAGTTATGCCTTTTGGTTTGATGAATGCTCCCGCAGTTTTCATGTATTTGATGAATAGAGTCTTTAGAGAGTTCATCGATCAGTTTGTGATTGTGTTTATCGATGACATTTTGGTGTACTCTAAGACTCCGTTGCAGCATAAAGAGCATTTGATGCTAGTTCTTCAGAAGCTTCGAGACTCGCAGCTTTATGCCAAGTTTTCTAAGTGCGAGTTTTGGTTGGACCGAGTTGTGTTTCTGGGTCATGTGATTTCTGTTGATGGTATTTCTGTGGATCCCAGTAAGGTTGAGGCTGTTCTTAACTGGGAGCGTCCCAAGAGCGTTGCGGAAATTCGTAGTTTCTTGGGTCTGGCTGGCTATTATCATCGTTTTATCGAAGGATTTTCTAGTATAGCTAAGCCAATGACGTAGTTGACTCAGAAGGACAAGCGTTTTGTATGGACTGAGCAATGCGAGAATAGTTTTCTATTGCTCAAAGAGAAGCTAACTACTGCACCTGTGTTAGCTCTGCCGTGTGGTTCAGGTTGTTTTGTTGTTTGTGTAGATGCTTCCTTGAATGGATTGGGTTGTGTGTTGATGCAGAATGGTCGATTGATTTCTTATGCCTCTCGGAAGTTGAAGCCGCATGAGACTCGTTACCCAGTTCATGATTTGGAGTTAGCAGCAGTGGTTTTTGCTTTGAAGATTTGGCGCCACTACCTGTATGGTGAGCAGTTTGTGGTGTACTCCGACCACAAGAGTCTTCAGTACCTGTTTTCTCAGTCAGATTTGAACATGAGACAGCGTAGATGGATGGAGCTGCTAAAATATTGTGATTGTGAGATCAAATACCAGCCTGGGAAGATGAATGTAGTTGCTGATGCATTGAGCAGAAAGGCTCAAGTGGCGATGCTTGCATCTGTGCAGATTTCGAAAGTGCATGAGCATCTTAGCACTACTGGTTGTAGGTTTTACCCAGCTGAGGATTATGTTGTGGTGTCTTCTTTTCAAGTTGAGCCACAACTTGTTGCTAGCATTAGAGCAGCTCAGAGGACTGATCCATCCATCCATGAGTTGAAACTGAAGGTTAGAGCTGGTCAGCTTGAGGAGTATTCTGTCTCTTCTGATGGTTGCTTGAGGTTTCGTGGCAGGCTTGTTCTGCCAAATCTGATTGATCTTAGAGAAGAGATATTGCAAGAAGTGCACTGCAGTAGATACAGTGTCCATCCTGGTGCAAGAAAGATGTATTATGCCTTGAAGCAGCATTACTGGTGGGCAGGTTTGAAGAGTGATGTTGCTGATTTTGTAGCCCGATGTCTGAATTGTCAGCAAGTCAAGGCAGAGAGGATGAGACCTGGTGATTTGTTGCTAAGCTTAGAGGTGACTCAATGGAATTGGGAGCACATAGCTATGGATTTTGTCACGCATTTGCCTCGTTCCAGCAGAGGTTGTGATGCGGTTTGGGTTGTGATAGACAGATTGTCGAAGTATGCGCACTTCATTCCCTACAACATGAGCTATATTTGAAGAATATGGCAAAGCTGTACATAGATTTTGTGGTGCGTTTGCATGGTGTGCCAGTTTCTATTATTTCAGATCGTGATCCTCGATTTACTTTCAGGTTTTGGAAGAGTTTGCAAACAACTTTGGGAACTAGATTGGCTATTAGTACAGCGTATCACCCCTAGACAGATGACCAATCTAAGAGAACTATCCAGATTTTAGAGAATATGTTGAGAGCTGTTGTGATGGATTTTAGTGGTAGCTGGCAAGACTCATTGTCTTTGGTGGATTTTTCCTACAATAACAGCTATCAGGTCACGATTGGCATGGAACCATTTGAAGCTTTGTATGGCAGGAAGTGTAGATCGCCAGTGTGTTGGGAAGAAGTGGGGGAGAAGCAGCTGTCTTCCCCAGAGTTTGTGCAGCAGATGAGAGATCAGGTGGACTTGATTCGCCAAAGAATGAAAACTGCACAAGATCGCCAAGCTAGCTATGCGAATAAGAGGCGTAGGCCTTTAGAGTTTGAGGTTGGTGATCTAGTTTTCCTTAAGGTTTCTCCTTTCCGCAGTGTTATGAGATTTGGTCTCAAGGGAAAGTTAGTTTCTCGTTAAGTTGGTCCTTATGAGATCTTAGAGAGAATTGGTCCTTTGGCTTATCGGCTGTTGTTGCAACCAGATTTGTCTTCCTTACATGTTGTGTTTCATGTTTTGATGTTGAGGAAGTATGAGCCAGATCCCTCGCATGTGTTGAGAACTGACGAGGTTGAGTTAGATCGGACTTTGAGCTATGTTGAGTATCCCTTGCAGATCTTGGATAGAAAAGTGAAACAGCTGATGAACAAAACCATTCCCTTAGTGATGGTTCAGTGGAGCAAGCACGATAGAGAAGAAGCTACTTGGGAACTGGAAGAGAAGATGCAGCGTGAGTGGCCGCATCTGTTTGAGTAGATGTTGCCTTTGTTCCAGTAGTTGATTGCTTGTGTTTCTTTCCCCAGTTATCTTGAACTCTTGTTTTGGAGTTGATTGATTTCGAGGACAAAATCCTGTTTTAGTGGGGGAGAGATGTGAGACCCGAAAGCTGATGAGATTAATTGAGTTAATTAATCGGGTTTTATCGAGATCAGCCTTGAGTTGTTGTGCTTGAAGAAGCTATCGGGTTTTGTTTGTCTCTAGAACAGCTTCGGTTAGTTGAGTTCTTTCGCAGAATCTGTTCAGTAGCAAGTGCTGGGTCATCGCTGAATGTTGGCGTTCAGCAGTGGTGACGTCAGCAGTTGTCGCAGAGTGTTTGTGTTCAGCAGTTGTAGCGAGATCTGTTGTCGCTGAGCAGTAGAGAGTGCTCTAGCGTGTTTTGGTAGAGGGTGCTTCTACGTCATCGTTTGGATTAGTTGTAACGACAGCGTTTTCGTTTAGCGAAGAAGACTTAGCTGTGAGTTGTGTTAGCTGCAGCTGTGTGTGAGATCTGTTGTTGCGTTGCGAACAGAAGTTGGTTTGTTGTTCAGCAGTGAGTAGCGGGTGACGTGTCCAGTTGAGACAGTAGTTCTCTGCGACATCGTTTGAGTTAGTAGAGATCTGTTGTAGCATAGAGTGAGATCTGTTGCAAGATCTGTCTACGAGTGGGAATATCAGTTGCGATAGATTAAGTGTGGTGGATACTGTTCCAGCAGCTGTGAGCAGCTTTGGCTTATGAGAGAGGACTTGGTCTTCGATGTGAGTATCCAGTTTCCATACTTAGAATATTTTCCAGATTGTCAATCTCTGTCGCGATACCCTAGCTACTGTTCACCGAACCTTATCTTCTTCGATTTCCGACGGTAGACAGCTCCGATTGAAGTAAGAGTGGTAGCGTTGGACTCCTCTTGCTGAGACTCTTCGTTTGGATATCGTTTTCGAACGTTTGCTTCAAGCTGGTGAGGTGCGAGAAGACATCTCCCTTGTATAGTCTGTTAGCATAAGCGTCGGATTTCGCTCCTAGCTTTTTGGGGTAAGCTACATTTAAGCTTGTTTAGAGCATTCTGTTGAGTTAGAGAGGTAGGGTAACGCTGGTGGAGTCGGTAACTCCCAGCTGCTGTTTTCTGTGCTTCGGTATTTGAGTTGTTGCTTGTGTTGCCGTTGAGCAGGTGGTGGATCTGCGTCATTGTGGCAATCTGCTTGTAGTAATTGTTGCACAGAGAATTGAGGTACGGATGTGAGCTTGTTTACAGCTTGAATTGAGCATGGATTATGTGCTTTGCTGTGTATGCTCTGTGCTGTTATCGTTTGTGCATTGTTATGATATCAGCTGTTGCATTTGCATACACACATTATCCTGTTGAGCTCTGTTTTGCCAGCTGTGCCTGTTCTGTTGAATTGTGAGTACCAGGATTCTATGTGCGAGGACGAGCGGGTAGTTCCCGTGTACCTCGGAGGCTGAGCGGGTAACTCCCGTAACTCATTCTCTCTACTGGGTTTGTTATCCGTGGAGTGGGTAGCTCCCACATCTCATGAGTGGGCAACAGCAGGTGGAGCTATTTGTTTAGCATCTGGTACGATGTACTGGAGATGAGTTGGTAGCTCCCATGTGCTCAGTATACCTCGTGTCCACGAACGGATTATCTTTCCTTTGATCAGATTTTGCTGTTGAGCTGTTGTTGAGATCCTTTGGCTCCATGCCTTCGGTTGTAGCCTTGATCCTTGCATAGCATTTGCATATTTATCTGTTGCTTTCCTTATGCTGTGTTTATTGCTCTCCGTACTTGGGTTTGACCCGAGGTCCCTCTGGGGCTGGTTTTTGTTGCCTGTATGTGTTTTCAGGTTTCCCAGGTTTCTCTGCTGGTCGTGGTTTTGACCCAGCTCGAAAGAAAACAGAATCTCCAGAATTGCTCAACACACGAAATGGAACCCGAAAATACAACTCAAACACTCAGAAAAGAGATCTAAAACCTCAATATATCGCTTCATTCCAACGTTAAAATCGAAATTACAATCCAGGTCTCACAAAACAAGCTCTAATTGAAGCCCCGTTGCTAACTATGCCTTCTAATCAAGGAGAGTTTGTCATCTACACAGATGCGTCCAAGCTAGGTTTAGGTGCTGTACTGATGCAGGACCGTAGAGTAATCTCATATGCTTCCGGAAACTGAAGAATCATGAGAAGAGATATCCCACGCATGACCTGGAACTAGCAGCTGTAGTCTTTGCCTTAAAGATCTGGAGACATTACCTTTATGGGGATAAGTGTGAAATATTAACGGATCATAAGAGCCTTAAGTACTTTTTCACCCAAAAGGAACTCAATATGAGGCAGAGGAGATGGTTAGAGCTGGTAAAAGATTATGATTGCACCATCAGCTACCATCCAGGAAACGCAAATGTGGTGGCCGATGGCCTAAGCAGGAAGGCAATAGGATTAGCCCAGCTCATGGTCCAGAGACCATTGGCTTATGAAATTGAGAAGTTCGGGTTAGAGTTGGAGCCCCGTGTTAGTACGACCTTGGCCGACCACTCCATTCAATCATCTTTGATGGACTATATCAGAGAAGGTCAGTTGAAGTATGAACATCTGAAGAATTGGGTAATGCAGGACAAAGAGAGAGGTAGCAACCTCTATACCTCGGAAGGAGGAATTGTTAGATATCAGGGCCGAATGTGGGTGCCCAAGTAGACACCATGAGAACGGATCTGATGGCTGAAGCCCGTACAGCCCCATACTCCGTGACCAGCTGGAATGCTAAAGCCCCTGCCTATACCAGAGTGGAAGTGGGAGTGTAGTGCAATGGATTTCGTGTTTGGATTACCCAGAGCTACCCAAGGATATAATTCGATCTGGGTTATAGTAGACAGACTCACCAAGTCAGCTCATTTCTTACCAGTCAAGACAACTTATGATGTAAGCAAATATGCCGAGCTGTATGTGAAAGAAATAGTGAAGCTGCATGGTATTCCAGTTTCGATCGTATACGATTGAGATCCAAGGTTTACGTCAGCTTTCTGGAAGAGTCTACATAGAGCTTTGGGTACTAAGTTGACCTTTATCACAGCCTTTCACCTCCAGACCGATGGTCAATCAGAAAGGGTGATTCAGACACTGGAAGATCTACTCAGGGCTTGTATCATAGATTTTTCAGAGAGCTGGGTTTAAATCTACCCTTGGTAGAATTCACGTATAATAACAGCTTCCAAGCTTCGATCCATATGTGTCAGGCCCGGTGCGCTAAATCATAGATTAATGAATAAATTAATCATAATTACACGGAAGCATAGAAATACGGGCTAAAATTTTCGTTTTGGGCCTGAACCAACATCAATTCTTAAAATACAACATACTCAAAATATGGATTTATACTCAAAATCCAACAACAACCAATACAGGTAAAATACAAATACATATCCCCAATATACATAATCACGCAGGCGTCCCCTGGTTCAATACATAGTATAAATAACTGGGACTCAGAACGGGATCTACCAGCTGACGCTCCACCCGGTCCAGCTGGATTGCCTGAAGATCCTGCAAAGGCCAACACAGACCAACGCAGCCCAAAAATGCGAAAATAAAATAAGGTCAACCCTCAGTACGAGAGCATCTATAAAACCAGCTAACATATAAAGCATGCAATATCTCAAGCGTGCAATGCATGATCGGGGGTACCATGAAATCTCATCAGGTATCAACAACAATCCACGCCCCAAAGCTCGGCAGTGAATCAATAAAGTAGTGGCCACAATGCACGTGGAATCATGGGTGCTACCCATGCCCTTCACATGCAGTACCAGTAGCTTGCAATCTAATCTTTCAATCTCAACCCATCGGTATCATTCATGCTAGCTGAGATATGGGAGCTATCCAAGCAAACCTCAGGGCAATCGACAAACCTCACGGCAGGGAGTCGAGGATACGATAGCCACCCGATACCTCATTATTTTAATATTCTCAAAAAAATTAGAATCAACATACTGGTACTATCAATCGACCGGTTCTCAATTAAATCAGACTCAATATGATATGCGTGTATGCAAGACAGATTTCAGCTCACCACAAACGCAATAAATAACGCATAGACAATTATAACAGAGAACCACAATTATCTGCACAGCTAGACAACTTCAGATGGCAATTAAAAAAGGCAGATCACGCCACGCAGTAGCTCACATCACGCAGGAAATATTAACATGAGTATATCAAAGCTGCTAGTATGAGCTCATCGTGCCTCAAACTCATACAACTACTACCTCAACAGATCACGCAGGGGTACACGTCCAGCAGCTCACGTACGAGAACATAGCTCCAACAGCTCTCGGCAAACACCTCGCAAAAGCTGCTCGAACAATCACGTAGCTACCACCTGCTCAGCCATACCTAAACAGCTCAGGGACAACTATACTGAAACAGATTTGGGTGCTACCAACAACTCAACCTAAACTGATAAACTAAACAAGATAAACAGCTCTAATCGAAACTCAGAACAGAAATAAATCACTTTCCCAAAGCTATTTAAGAACGAAAGAACCACTGAACAGAAATCGCGATGATATTCGAACACTGCAACTACTTCGCGCTCCCTCAACTCGACGACTCAAGTCTCCAAAATGGTACTAATCGAAAGATCTTAAGGATATGAGCTCAGCGCCACCAATATTTCTCGAAATGGTGGCGTAAATCGACGGCAATCATCGGATTTGTGTTTGGATGAACAGCAAGGGTTCGAGGAACAGATATGGGTCGCTAGATCTCTGAGGAAGAAGATAAGAAATTTCGGGTTTCGAATTCTCTAAGTGTTGGTAAACACCTATATATAAATCTCCAGTCAACACTATGGTGCCACCGACAAACTCAGATATGAGCACTTAATCAACTTTGGCTTCTATACGTTGACCAAATCTGCTTCCTCTCGCTACACCAGATCTGACTATCACCAAACGACGTCGCACCGAGGTCCAGTTCTAATCAAATCTGATACTCTCTAAACAACGTCGCATCTATCGCACTCAACCAACGCCAAATTTGGTTCACACCAAATGACATCGCATCACTTATACTCAACCCTCGTCTACCCTGGTAATCCAAAATGACATCGTTTCACTTCCCACTCAAGACAACTCACTCATACACACGAGGATCAGATCTGGACGCCCAGGACTCAAATCTGAAAATAACGAACCGGTCTACTCAAGCCGCGAACCAAACCAATTCTCATGGCGCTTCTAATTCTCTCACATGAGGTATTCTCCAAATCTGAACTCCAACAATTAACGATACACCAAATCTACCCAGAGCTTACTCTCTCCATTCATACACACCCGATACACTACTAAGTCAAATCCGAAGCTTCTTAACGGCTTACTCAGTATGAGATACCTCTCAAGATTAAATCATCGTTCAGATTTGACAAATTCGTTAGTTACTATATAACCAATTCTAGCTTAATTATCCAAATCTGCTCAAAACACGCCACTAATCAAACCTGGTAATTACAGTCCTCACAAGATGGCCCCATATGAAGCTTTATATGGTCGAAGGTTCAGAACACCTCTTCACTGGGATGATGTACGTGAGCGAACTGGTCTAGGTCCAGAAATTGTAGAGCAAAGAGCTGAAGCTGTTAGGAAGATTAGGGACATTAGGAACTGAGGATCGTACCATTCCAATGGTTAAAGTGCAGTGGTCTAACCAATCAGAGCGAGAAGCTACGTGGGAGACTGAAGCTGATATGCATAGTATTTACCCAGAGCTGTTTGGTAAGTAAATTTCGAGGAAAAAATTTCAGTAAGGATGGTAGAGTTGTAGCGCCCCAAAATCCATAAGACCACAATTGTTAGACTTTATATTTTAAGGGTCGTTTTGATATTTGAACATCCAGATTTTTAGCTCAAGCTAGTTTCCGTTATTTAAACTGATTTCTTTTCTTTCAGCTCTGAAACACGATCCAGAAGGTTTTCGGAAGGACTTCTCCCCAAGAACAAACCTGAGCTGGTTCAGATTTCCTTTGTAAATAAAATGCTTTTGAAGGAGAGATTAGTTCTTTTCAAACTATTGCGGCAAGTTTACAAATTTAAAATAGTAAAAGGGAGTTTTTATTAATTTACAAGGAGATGGCATGGTGTGCCATGCCTAGCTTTGTACCTTTCACCTACTACTAATCATACTACCTTATATGATTGATTTCGTGAGTTAGAACTCATTTAATTGCCAGAAAATCTTTAGTCCTCTCAAAAATTCTAAGGAGCTCGTCGCATGTGCTTGAGGAGATCTCCAGCCGAGACCAGCTGTTCTTCGTGATCTCCAGTTTAAGGCAAGTAAAACTGATTCTGTGCTACACCATGAAAGCATATATATATTATTTCTTTTCAGTTCTGTTGATTGCTTGACTATTTCACGCACAAGTTTCAGCCTATGGTCATGTTCTTGCTTGGTTTAAAAATGAATGCTTTGAGTTCACAGAGTTGTTTCTGTGTTTAAAACTCTCCAGTATGTTTTTGTACGATTATTGTTGTTTTAAAACACTGAGAAGTACAGATTCGAGTTTAATGTACGATTATAAACTCCCTTGTTCTGGTGAATGGCGGCGTCTAGACATGGCTCCAAGTTAATCGGCGATGCTAGTCGGATCGGGATTTTGTATCGGTGAGATAAGCGGAGTTGGTATCTTTGGATGTCGTCCGTGATGCTGCAGCACTGTTTCTATAGCCAAATCTGTTTTTCACACCTGTGACTTGTTTTCACACCCGAGCAGTGTTTCTATAGTCAAATCTGTTTTTCACGCCTGTGACTTGTTTTCACACCCGAGCACTATTTCTATAGCCAAATATGTTTATCACAACTGAAATCATTTTCGTACCTGAGCACTATTTCTATAGTCAAATCTGTTAATCACGACTGAAATCTGTTTCGTACCCGAGCACTATTTCTATAGCCAAATCTTTTTATCACGACTGAAATCTGTTTCGTACCCAAGTACTGATTCTGTAGGCAAATCTATTTTCCATATCAGTAATCTGTTTTCACACCAGCGATATGTTTCCTGTAGCCAAATCTGGTTTCCACGTCTGAGATCTGTATTCTTTAGCCAAAGCTGTGATACCCGAAAGATTATTGAATTAATTGAGCTAATTAATCATGTTTTGGATAGACCAGATTTGGCGTGAATAGATCTGGGATGGATCAGCTTTGATCTGGTATTCATGGTGAGCGTATCGGGTTTCTCTGTTTATTGGTGTTTAGAGCAGCTCTGGGCAGTTGTAGAGTTTTGCATAGTAGTAGTCATATTTGGAGAATTGTGAAGTGCTGGTTGGTAACTTCGGCTTTGGCGTTGGTTGATTGTATTGAGACTAGAGGTGAAATCAGGTTGTCGCAAAGTATTTTGAGTTCGCAAATGGATATCCTGCACGGGTAGCAAAACGCCGTCGTTTAGGAGAAATCAGATTTGAGGGCGCAAGTTGTTAGCGCTGTGTGAACCGGTCTTGTTCTAGAGTTTGGTGTAGACCGGTTTTGGGTTGTCTAGACCGGAAGGCAATGCAATGTCATTTTGGGTATCAGTGAACGCTGGTCAGTGTTGGTGTCAGATCTGGTCTTTCAGATCTGGGAGTTTTGGCTAGGATCGATGCGACACCATATAGAGAGACACGCGTATGATTAATTAGATTGTGGTGCAACGTCGTTTGGTAATAGCGTGCAAGTTTAGAGTATGGTCCAGAACTAGAGTGTTACTCAGATCTGAGTGCTTTGAGCCAATGTTGTCGATGGTTACTGCTCATTGGATTTGGGAACTTAAGTTGTATAGATAGACACTTAGAAATATTCCCGTAAGCTTACTCTATCGCGATACCCTAGCTACTGTTCACCGAACCTTATCTTCTCCGATTGCTGGTGGTAGAAGACTCACAAAGAGCAAGAGTGGTAGCGCTGGACTCCTCTTGCCAAGGCGTCTCTTCTTATACCTCTTTTGAATTCTTGGGTTAAGCTGGATGAAGATCGTGAAAGAAGCTACCTTGTGTAGTCTGTTAGCATTTCGGCAGATTTGATTTTCCGTTCAGGTAGTGCTTTTGGGTAAGAGCTAGATCCTCCCTTACGCTTCATTTAGAGCTGTTTGTTGTGCTATAAGGGTAGGATGGAGCTGGTGGAGCTCGTAGCTCCCAGTTCGTAGTTCTGTGCTACTATCCTTGAGTATTGTCGTTGTTGTTTGGCTTAGCAGGTTTCATATTTGAGTTGCTCGGGACTTCGAATTGTGGTAATTGTAGCTCAGAAAGCTAAGGTACGGATGTGAGCTTATGATTACAGCTTTGAGATGGACTTGTGTATAAATGGCGTGTGTTGTTATGTTGAGCAGTGTGTATGTTGTTGCTTCTGTTCTGTTGCTTGCATCTGTTTTTATGTATGTTATCTTGCAATCTTTTATTACGCATACACGCATATCATGTTGTTCTGCTCATTTCTTTGCTAGCCTTGTTGACAGCCTGCTGTGAGAACCCTTGATCTATTGTTGTTTGCTGTTGAGCTAATCCTTTTTGACAGGGTGCATGTGATTGAGCGTCTGGGTAGCTCCCAATTCTCTCATATGCGATATGGCCTTCCAATTCTGGCTGGTGCTGATGTTTTATGTGATTGAGCGCATGGGAAGCTCCCATTTCTCTAGCATAAGTTGCGGCCATCCCTGTAATCTATTGTGATTGGTACCACGTGTGATCGAGCGCCTGGGTAACTCCCATTCTCTCACACATTCGGTGATCACTTCCAGTTCCAGTATCCAGCTGTGCGTAGTTCCTTTGAGCTCCCTGTTCTCATGCATATCATAGCATTTATATCTTGTTCTATCTGCATTTTGTTTTATGTTGCTCTCCGTACTGGGGTTTGACCCCATGTCCCTCTGGGGCTGGATTGTTTGTTTGCCTGTGTGTTGTTCAGGTTTTCAAGGTTTCTCAGTTGGTCGTGGAGATGGCCCAGCTGGAGGTGTCCCGAGAGGTGGATAGAGTGTCCAATTATGTATATTATTTATATCAGGCAATAGAGCAGCCTTCGAGGATTACCCCGAAAGGATGTGATGTTCTATTGCTAATTTGCGTCTATGTTGAGCGAGATACTTGTTATGTCTGTATCTTTGGTAGACGCTCTATATGTTTGTATCTGTCGTGGTTGGTTTTATGTTGTTGTAAAACCATTATTTTGAATATCGTTGTATATTAACTTATGTTTTCTAAGTCAGACCAAAGTGAAAAAATTTTAGCCACTATTTTGAATGCTTCCACTATTGTTTATTGCGTGGTTAACTCTGTGTTGTGCACCGGGTCTGACAAAAGATGTATGCTCAGTGCAATTTTTCTTAAAGAGAAATGAATTTTAAAAGAAGTGAACCCCGAGTTTTGTGATCCGAATTCGATCAAATGCTTTGTTAAAGGAAGTAATTTTCAGTTTTAAGGGATTTATGGCATATATAACAAACGATCAAAGATGGAAGGGTGAGCTAGCTGTCGAAGGAATCAGTTGCCCCTTCATATTGTTAATGGGCGATGTTACGCCAAATGTTTCTGAATTCAGATGTTAGCTTGATCAACCACCAACGGACCTAAGTAGAGCTTCTAAGCCATAAGTCACAAGAAAATAAAGATGAGATCTGGGTTGCCTTCCCGATCTGGTTTTAGGAAAATAATTTATGTTTAAACTGACTTCTGTTAAACTATGTTCATTTTAAGTTTATGTACGTTTCTGCCTGCACTAAGTGATCCTTGTTCTCCTCAGTTTTGCTTGCTGAGCCCCTAGACTCATTAGCTTTTATTGTGCAGGTGAGACAGAATAGGGGCAGACGGGAGGCGTGAGTTGAACCAGCTGGGGCGTGTGTGTGTTTTTCGAAGGCCGGCGTTTCCGTGCTGTTGTTTTTTTTTATCTTTTGTCAAAACTGTATTAAGATCAATTACAACAATAGAGAATTCACATAGAGTTCCAGTAGTTGTAATATCTCATTTTGTAAGTTGAACCAGAAGTTTCTCTTATTCAAAGCTGTTTTTGCTGTGGACTTTGGCGCCATCTGTTTGTATACCGATTTAGTAAGGAAATACAGCTTACAACGTTTCGCATTTATTCCTTCTATTACTCTCGTTTATCCATTCACTCCAACTTCATTGATTCCCATGGGTATGGGCGTCACAAGAGTGGAAATGAGAGAACATCACGATGGATTTTGTTATGGTCTACCGAGGACAATGCATGGATTCAATTCTATTTGGGTTATAGTTGATCGCCTCATCAAGTCAGCTCACTTCTTGCCAGTGAAGATGACTTACAGCTTGAACACGTATGCTGAATTGTACATCAGGGAGATCATGAGACTCCATGACATTCCGATTTCTATTGTGTCAGACAGAGATCCACAATTCACGTTTGGATTTTGGAGGAGTTTGCATCAAGCCCTAGGTACCAATCTAGCCTTTAGCACAACTTTTCACCCCCAGACAGATAGTCAGTCAGAGAGAGTGATCCGGACTCTTGAGGATTTGCTACGTGCCTGCGTGATATATTTTGCAGAGAGCTGGGATTTGGAACTTCCACTGATCGAGTTCACCTACAATAATTGTTACCAGGCTTCAATAGAGATGGCTACCTATGAAGTGTTATATGGACGCAAGTGCAGATCACCAATCCTTTGAGATGACATGGGTGAGAGGGCTGATTTGGGCCCTGATATTGTTAGACCGACCTGCGAAGTCATCAATAGAGTTTGGGACAGGATGAGGATGACACAAAGTAGACAGAAAAGCTATGCTGAGATCATCGTCGTGAGTTGAAATTAGAGGTGTGAGACCATGTGTTTGTCAAGGTAGCTCCAATGAAATGAGTGATGAGGTTTGGCTGGAAGGGAAAGTTGCGTCCAAGGTACATTGGACCATTCAAATCTTTGAAAGAGTGGCCAATTAGCATACCGAGTAGCTCTATACCGCACCTATCAGCAATACATTATGTGTTCCATGTATCTACACTCCATAGGTACATGTCGAACAAATCACATGTGCAGCACTCGACTTGTCTTACAAGGAGAAGCCAGTGAGAACTCTTTAGAGGCAGGAGAGAAGATTGAGGATACGGGTCATCCAATGATTAAGGTCCAGGGGGTGAACCATATTTAGTAGAAGGCTACGTAGGAGACCGAGGTCGATATGCACAATTGATACCTAGAGTTATTTGGTAACTCAAATTCGACGAAGAAATTTAAGGGGTAGAATTGTAATGCTCTGAAATCCGAGGTAGCCACAAGATCAACAAACTAATTATTTGGCAGATAAAAATTTAAGTTTCGAACGTATTATTTTCATTTTTGCAATGCCTCCAATTGGAATTCAAGATTTTCGGTTCGAGAGAGATTTCCAAAGGAATATACCCGAGCACGGTAAAATTACTTATAATTCTTACGATGGAATTTTTAATGAAAAATCGGTTCTTCTACCCTCGCTAATAAAAGTTAGTTTTTATTTTTGAGAGGCGAACCATTTTAACTCTATTTGCTAAGTTTTTGAGTTTTTAAGTTTATTTTTATTTTTAACCTCTAATTGAAGCGTACTTTTTAAGCTTCATCAAATTTTAACACTTCTAAAATTGTAGTAACACCTTAAATTTTACAATCTTGTTTTCAAAGCTGTGTTAGCATTTTTTGAATCTCAAATTTGATATATAAGTTTAGGACCTATTATTTTATAAGTACGAGGACTTTTTTTCTCAAAACCCTACACATGAAATTAAAAAAAAAAAAGAATGAGTGAAGGATGGGATCGGTGAATAGCAGTCGCCAGCTTATTTTTGAGAGGAGAAAATATTTGAGTTTCGTTCGTGGTGTTGCCCTCATCGGAAATCACCATTCGACCATCCTTGTTGAGGAAAGTAAAACCTGTCCCTTTCTGCACCGAGGAATTCATATTATGCATGAAGGTTATATTTTTGTAGTACATGTTGGTGTCAGCGTGATCCGATGGATCATGTGCATTGGGCTCTTATTTCTAGTTTCAAATTGCTGATTGATTGGTGCGTGTGTGATTTTTCTTTTGCTCTATTTTGTTATGATGTGTGTGGCTGGGGTAGTTTGTGTTTGTATGATGTTGATAAAGGGGTGCACTTTACAGAGGGGAGTGCTCACTAGCCATGGTTAATTGGATGAGGAGTGCATAGGCTCCAGCCATGCACTAAGTGTGCTCCGAACGATAGCAGGGTTCGGGATTGCCCTTTTTGCTCTCGATTTGATCATCCCCATGGGTGTGCATCGCTGCCTTTCGCTATGGCCTGCCACTTTTGATGCTTCCGTATCACGGCCGACCTTCATTATGCATGCGTATTTTTGAAACTTAGGGTGGAGTGTGCGAGAGTTCCCTTCCTCCCCCGGCCGTGTGCTTGCATGTTTTGAAAAATGGTGGGGTGTGGCATGGTGAAATTTTAGTGACATGGTTGTCGTATTGTTTTTTAAAAAAATTATCTTTTTGAGGCATGATGACTTGTGGCGAAGTTATGACTGATATCACGGGCGTTGGATGTCAGTCGACTGGTTGGTGTGCTCTGTCAACTTGACTGTTTATTTGCGTGTGAATGTCGACCTTTGGGTCGGGGTGTCCCATCAATTTTGGATCCATGTATGCTGGACTAAGCGATTATGACTGATGACTGTAGGAAATTTTTGAGGCACATTTCATAAAATAATTTGACGAACGTTTAAAGGGTTTTTGCGATTTAATGGTTTAGCTAGAGGTTGAGGAAATTTTGACGGACGTTCTTTAGCGATTGCATATTTTAAAGAAATTTGATGAAAATAATTTTATTTTTTAAAATATTTTATGCACGTACATGAATTACTTATTATTTGTTATCACCGGGTTATTTGTTGGGCATCAAGGCTCACTAAATTTCATTGATGCAGGTGACGATGCTTAGGTGATGTTGGTGGGCGAGGGCTTGACCGGGGATGAGAGAGCACTTATCTACGGACACACGTTTTTTGCACTTCAAATTAAATTCATATCTGATTCATTTATTTATATTTTTTGATAATAAATCTATTTATGAGCATTTTGTTGAGTTCTGGACGTTTTCATAATTTTTTTATTTACAGCAGCGCTTGAGTGAACCGACTTTCATGATTTCTTTAGTATTTAATTTTTAAATCGTGGGAAAAAAATTCTCGCATCTTCATGTGAAAATTTCGGGCGTTTCAACTTGGTAGTAGAGCATGGTTCTGTAAGATAAGCATTCGCATCCATTCCGAGATAGTTCTCGTTCAGCTGCACCGCCAATTTTGTAAATTCTAAGTTAAAATAAGTTTGAGTTATTTATTGCTACTCTTGAGGTTGAAATTTGTATGAAAAGGGTAAAGTTTTATTTAAATTTTAAATGTCATATTATACTGGTCATGTGGTGGCACCGGATTATTGGTTACAGTAATGTTTGGAAGAGGGCGAGGGAGAAGAGACTCCTCAGTCGAGGATGATAGATAACTCGGGTAGCAGCGCCTGTGTTCTAGATTGGATGGCACAACTGTTAGAGCAGTTTGTAGGACAAGCTAACCGTGGGGGCGGACAGCCAGCAGGACGAGGGCTTAGCCATGAGGATCCACAGGAGTGCTTCAGGCGTTAGCGCCCCAAGGAGTTTACTGGCACCACTGATCCACTTGTAGCGGAGAGCTGGATAAAATCTTTGGAGGTCATCTTTGACAACCTTCAGTTGGCATATCGTGATCGACCTAGATGTGCTATCTATATGCTGAAGGATGGCGTCATGATCTGGTGGGGGGGATCTAAATTGACAGTTTACCTGACTACTCTCACCTGGGGATGAATTCAAGAAAGTGTTATATGAACATTATTTCACTACAGATGTGCGTTCTGAGTTGAAGAGAAAGTTCCTGACACTGAAGCAGAAAGATTTATCAGTGAGGGACTATAGCCGCATATTTGAGCGAGGCTGTTACTTTGTTCCTTTGATCGGAGAGGACACAGAGGAGAAACTACGACACTTTATTGACGGTGTGCGACATTTGAGCTATAAAGATTTATCAGTGAGGGACTAAGACATGAAGCACTCCTAGGGCATATTTATCAGTGAGGGACTATAGCCGCATATTTGAGCTAGCCATATAGGGCTTAGCCATGAGGACCCATTCCCTGATGTTATGCAAGCTTTAGAAGATATGCCTGAGGAATTTGAGGTGGCCAAAGGCGACTCCTCAGGACCTGAAGCTGTAGATCCCCCTTCCCCCTCTTGTACTTAGGTTGTTTCCGCATGTTGTAACGAATTTTTTGATTTAATGAAATATGCTTTCTTTTTCACTTTTGTTCTATTGATATTGAGCACTGACGTAGATGAACAACAACATAAGATTTTTCCCGAAAGATGATAAAGTAGAAAACGTAATATACCGAGAATAACAAATGAGTAAGTGTGAGGTTACCATGCCCGGGGAGCATGTTTAACTAGCTCCGGTTTAAAGTTATAAACTAAGAATGAGGAAATGATCAGAATCTTGAAGCATCTCGGACACATTTGTTCCCAAATTTAAGAGAACAATGCTCGAGCAGATTTTGAATTGGCTCGGGTCCAAAAACTTTAAGTAAAAATTACTAAGTATGAAAGGTAAATGCCAAGCAGGTCAGGCTTTAAGTTGTTACTCAAGTATGGTTGCTACCCGAGGTGTTTGTCAATAAGAATTGGGCTTGAAGTTCCGAGCATATCGGGCTTTCTACTCAGGTCGGGTTGCTACACGAGGTGTTTGCCAAGAAGAATTGAGCTTTAATTACCGAGCAGGTTGGGCTTTAAGATTTACTCAAGTAGGGTTTCTACCCGAGGTGTTGCCTATAAGACTTGGGCTTTAAGTGTCGAATAGATTGGGTTTTATACTCAGGTAGGGTTGCTACCCGAGGTGTTTACCAATAAGAATAGGCTTTAATTGTCGAGCAAGTCGAGTTTTAAGTTGTACTCAAGTATGGTTGCTACCTCCTCAGCATAATCTATTACTCGGAGGCTATCTTGGCCATCTAAGCGTGAATAAGGGATTCTCTGAGGCCCGATTCTCATAATCAAATATTAAGCACATAATTAACGATAAACATGGAAGCTTAAAAGCGAGTTAAAAATTTTCTTTTGGGTATGATACAAAAACAAGTCAAAATATTTGTATACTCAAAATATCGATATAAAATACCACAACTAAACAGGGTATTCCCAGATAATGACTTGATCAAATCCTATGGGACTCCACTAGCTGACGCTCCACCTGGTGCAGTTGAACCACCTTGATAACCTGCAATGGTCAACAACACGACCAAAGAAGCCCCAAAGGGATGGGGCCAAACCACTAGTACGGAGAGCAACAATAAACAACAATCAAGTAAGAGATTAAATATGCTATATTCTATGCAATGCGTGTCTGGTAGCAAAGAAATAACGGGTACCAAGACTAAAGATCTAACAACATGATCAACAAGATCATAGCCACAACATCGTCGAGAGTAAGGGGCCGACCCGGGCGGCCTCAACGGAACTGATGATGGTACCCATTCGTCGAGGGTGCGATAGCTTCCCGGTTGGTCTCAACAGAAAAACAAACAATGGAGGTGTGCTAACAACACCCCCACCACCAAGCGTCCAAGTCACAGCACTGGAAGTACGGGAGCTACTCGCTCGCTCTTTATGCCCTCCTCGTGAGTGTACAACTCAAAACACCACTCCAACGAGGCTACAAAGCAGATCTCCTAAAACAACTCAACGGCTGCCAAAGATTATAAGGGCCTGGTATGAATTCACATGCTCAATGTCATGCTACAGAATGCATTGACAATAAATAACAGTAAGAAGAGGCAGCAGCACATTGAATTCAAACACGTAGCACATAAATCATCTCTACAAAAACTATAACACACGATCCACCGTACCTCACTGTATTTTTACAAAATATCTCAATCAATCACAGTTTTCGGAACAGATCATGCACACTGGCGGCAACAGAAGGCGGACAGAAAGTTCCAAGGTTACCAGCAAGCAGGAAGTCAATAGACCTCGACGTGTCCTACAACCTAAAAACAACACCCAACATAGGTTCAACCTCTCAAAATCGAAAAAACAGCTCAGAAACCTTGCCTGAACTGGATGAGAGCTCATAAGCTCAGAACATGATCAATGCTCTACCAAATGTAGCGATACTGGTCTAAAACTGAAACCAAAGAGAATAGATACTACTTACAGCTCACAGCGACAAACCCAGCTGAGCCAAATGGTCGAAAACATTGAAAAATAGCATGCTATAATTGTAGTCGGTCTCCCTCCTCCGGTCACCATAGGCCTCAAGAATGGTCAAGAAAATACAGTATTGAAAGAGGATTCCTACAGTACCACCCGCAACCCAAAATAGACTAGCCGATCACCGACAATCGAAGAAAACGTCAGTTGGTTGAATAATGATAAGGGTTTCGTTCAGATGAGCTCTCAAAAAAGACGATATAACTTATGACTGAAAGTCTCGTTCTTCCACAATTATATAACTAACAAAAATATCGAAGTTACTCGATCATGAAAACCCTATAACGGATCTATAATGCATCCAGAACAGCACAACTTCTCCCCTGAACTGACTCTCAGATCAGAACTTCAAAGCCTCCTCTAAATTGACTCTCAGATCAGGACGTCAAAGCCTCCTGTGAGCTGACTCCTAGATCAAGAATTCAAAGCCTCCTCTGAGCTAACTTCTAGATCAGGATGACGCTAACGGGTCAGCACATCTCTTAACAGATAATCACAGTGCCCCTCAGAGCAGTACAACACTACTCAGATCAGCTTTCTCTACTCACAACGGCACATCGCTACCCAGAACAGTACACCGCTACTCAGATCAGCTCGCTCTACTCACAACAACATAGTGCTATACAGAACAGTACGAGCTACTCAGATCAGCTCTCACCAGATCAGTACACCTCTACCAGGTCAGATCAACTCTAACAGAACAACACAGCTCGATCAGATCAGCTCTTGATCTCGATTAGCATCGCTCAAGCAATCAGCACAGCTCGAAACAGATCAACACGGCTCAATCAGCTTAGCACAGCTCGACCCAGATCAGCAAGGCATGCCTCCGATCTTATTTCTCCAATCTGATTTCGTCAATCACATGTTCCAGAACCTCACATTTCTCCCCATCTAAGAGAAAGATTTCATCCTCGAAATCTAAGTACATACTGACAGGATCGAAAACAGATCGTGTGTGATCTGAACTTAATGAAATAAAACTATGGCAAGAGTTGCAATAGCTCCGATTCTTGAAATCTATGAGCACCAAAAATTATATCAGATTTGGTATAAAAATCAAGCAAAAAACATCTGAATATACTACATAAAAATTGAAAGTTTTTTAAAATATGCGATGCAAGTATGTTTGCTGAATGCTGTAAATATTTCATCTGTTTGTTTATAGAAATCCGGAGCTCAATCTCCTACGTTTTCCCTTCTTCCATTGCTAGAAGTTTTCCACTAGAAGACTTCGATTATTACAGCTTTTCTAACAACCCGATCCCAGCAGCCACGACTATGAGAACTCCTTCACTCCACGCTACACACCATTCTGTAAGCTATGTGAACTGCAACACTACGAACTTGTTTAATATCTCTGTACAAAGAATACACACACTAATTTTAATGTTTCGTTCCAAGACAGTTTACATTTGATCAGTTTACACATTCACAGTAATCTATTTCGCTCAAGCTCTTGAATACGTGAGTGAATGTCTGTATGCATGTGAGATCTAATCTATTTCAGCTCAGCTCTCATTTTTGTTTCCTCACATACTGGGAAGTGCTTCTTCAAAGCTGATAGGTTCAGCAGTCAATGTTGATGATGACGCTCCTCTGATCTGATCGTCTACTCTTCGCACTCTCTTGTTCTTCCCTCTCTTCTTCGTTGTCCTCTCTGTTCTCATGTACTGTCTTTCTCATGTGTATCTCTCGACGTTTGTTGTGTACTTCATTTTGAATATTTAGTGTATATGTAGCCTTTGATGAATTATGACCGTTGGAGGATTACCATAATTGGTGTCTGCCCATCTGATCATTAGCCGTGACATAAGGCTCTTTCCTCTTTTGTCTTTCAACGGTTCTTTCAGCTTGGGCAAAGTTCAAAGACTCTTTCAGCTCAGACAAAGTTCCGCTTTGTCCTTGCTTGTTCTGTTCATTGCGCGTACGGTCTGACTTACTTTGCTTGACCAGCTCTGGTCTGATCTTCTACGCTACTCCTCTGAGATGGTCCCTGACCTGATCCTCTGAGTTGTTCCCCATTTGAGACTTGCTTTGTTCTACTCTTTTACTCAATATCGCTTCTTCTTCTTCTCAGCTGATCGTTTCTCCATCGGATTGCTTCGATCTCATGTTCCAGAATCTCACATTTCTCCCCCAATAAGAGAATGATTTCATGCTCGAAATCTAAGTACACACTGATAGGATCGAAAATAGAATGCGCGCTACAGTAAGGGAACAGATCACGCGTGATCTGAACTTAACGAAATAAAACTACGGCGAGAGCTGAAATAGCTCTAGTTCTTGAAATCTATGATCACCGAGAAGTATATCAGATCTGGCATAAAAACCAAGCGGAAAACATCTTAAATATACTCTCTAAAATTGAAAGCTGTTTAAAATATGCGATTCAAGTATGTTTGCTGAAAGCTGTAAATAACTCATATGTTTGTTTATAGAAGTTAGTGTTAGAGTAGGTGCCCAAATAGCCAAATTGTGGCGTGTGGGTTCTTGTTGACTCTATGTAAAACGATCTTTAATTATGAAATTCGTATTCTTGTATGGCATTCTTTATCTTTATTATTTTTATAATGTTAACAATTGTGTTGGATAAAGACCTAGAATGCACCATAGTGTATGTTAGATGTGATAGTGGATATTATGGCTATCATGAAACACATCTAATAGTCATTGTGTATTCTAAAATTGTTCCTAGTCGATTGGGTCGCCAAAATGAGGATAAGGCCGCCCGAGTTTGAGACTAGCATCTGCGATGTGATGTACCACGTTTCATTGGTAGAGAACATAGTGATGTTCTGAGCATGTAGATGGATAGTGACCTGGTGATCTATCGAACTACCTCGTTCGAACTTTTCAAGTGGTTACCATTTATCGAGTGGATTAAGTCCGAGGTCTTGGTTGTACAGATTAGCCCTCATTACTCAAAACTTCATTGAGGCTCTACATGATAGGTGCCTCACTTTGACCCATTTACCGACTCAGTTGGGGTCATCAGGTGGCGGGGTTGGGTGAGGTCCCGATGCATGTAGGATTCGATGCTTCGTTGTCGAGGATTCACCGCTCGCCCTTGTGCGTGGATATCCTATGCTATCTGAGGAGATAATAGTGTGACAAATCTCTGGCCAGAGTACTAAATGTGTTTTGGGGGGTTTGGTTTACCTAGTAACACACACGATGTCACTATTTGATCTTCGTTGTCTAGGATTCACCGCTCGCTTTTGTGCGTGGATATCCTATGCTATACGAGGAGATAATAGTGTGACAAATCTCTGGCCAGAGTACTTGATGTGTTTTAGGTAAATGGGTTTACCTAGTAACACATGTGATGTCACTATTTGATCTCCAAGATGTATGAATGGTTATTGGATCTCTAGAGACTCTCTATTTACCAATGGTCGTTGATCTGATCGTGATATTTGTGTTGAAAGGACCGTACTATACGCTAATCATGACTGACTGGTTCTTGCAGGCACTATCAGTGATACCTAGGGGATCATGGGGCGATGTTGCTAGACGCTTTACCATGATCCGATGGGTTAGTCCGAAAATGTGGTTTCGGAGTCACAAATGTTGTGAGCCCATTGAGGGTCACACAAGTACTGGTTTCTCAATTCTCGTACAGAAATTAAGCTCAATTTGTTGAGTATAATAGGAGAAAGGATGGAAGTGAGATTTCCTAAAATTAAATATGGTCAAAATGCAATTTCCCTAAGTTTGGACTAGTTTGACTATCCTTAAAGCTTACAGGGGCCAAACTGCTATTTTGAATTAGGTGGTCCGTAAAAATTGTTTTCACATCATAATGCTCAGTTTTATAAATTGTGTAGATCGGTCCGATCTGATCGTCGATCGCGATTATGATGTAGCCACAGTGATGGACTTGAAACCAATATACACCCTGGGCCTAGGCCCGACCCAAGCCCATTAAGCTGGTTCAAGCCCATGGAAAATCTATAAATAGGGGCCCTGGGGTATTCATTTGAAACACACCAAAAAGCTCCTCAGCTTATAAATTTCTCCTCCTCTGCCGCCGTCGTCGGAATTTGTTCCGACCGTTCCGGCAAGGAGATTCCGTCCGTGAAACTTTCGTCGGTTTTCTAGTGCAAACCGACGAAGGAATTGAGATTCTGGTCACGGACCGGATTAGGAGACCGAAATCGATCAACTGTTGAAGTGCCAATTTCCTCGTGAAATTGGTCGGAGCCAGGCGCCTAGACGCCAGCAAGGTACTGTTCTGAACATTCTATGAATGTTTTTATTCAATTTTATAGGTGTATTGACCATTCCCGGGCTCCAATTTTAAATCTTCCGCTGTGCCCCGAGAGCGGGATCTGGATCCGCCGCTGCGCCAACAGTTCGGAGCTCAAACTCCAACGTATCCCCTTCTTCCATTGCTGGAAGGTTTTCGCTAGAACACTTTGATTATTACCGCTTCTGTAACAATCCGATCCCAACAGTCATGACTGTGAGAACTCCTAGCACTCCACGCTACACACCATCCTGCAAGCTATGTGAACTGCAATATTACAAACTTGTTTAATATCTCTGTTCAAAGACTACACACACTAAGTTTGACGTCTTCGTGCCAAGACAGTTTACATTTGATTTAGTTTGCACATTCACTCTAACCTATTTTGCTCATGCTCTTGAATATGTGAGTCAATGTGTGTATGTGTGTGAGATATAATCTATTTCATCACAGTTCTCATTTTTGTTACCTCACACACTGGGAAGTGCTTCTTCAAAGCTGATAAGCTCAACAGTCAACATTGACAATGATGCTTCTCATACGGTTTGACTTATTTTCTTGACCAGCTCTAGCCTGATCTTCTACGCTATTCCTCTGAGTTGGTCCCTAAGTTGATCCTCTGAGGTGTTCCCCATTTGAGACTTGCTCTGTTCTGCTCTTTTACTCAATATTTCTTCTTCTTCTTCTCAGATGATCCACTACAAAGCTCCCTCTAAGTTGTTCTTTCTCTAATCTACTTTGTTCTTCTTTCTTCTGCTCTATAAGATGTTTAGTTTCTTCTTTGTTTTGCTCTGAACTGTTTCTGCACTTCTTCCTCTAAGCTACCCTTGTTCTCATCTACTCTAATATGCTTCGTTTTTCTTTGTATAGCTCTGAGATATTTCGTTCTTATCTGTATAGCTCTGAGTTCCTTCTTTCTTTCTGGTTTTGCTCTGAGTTGTTTCGTTCTTCTCTATATAGCTCTGAGCTGTTTGAGCTGTTCTGCTACGATCTGGTCTGTGCTGCTCTAGCCTAAACCACTGAGCTGATATTCTCTGAGCTGTTATGATCAAAGATGAACTGTCCAAAGCTGGTTCTATCCCCTGAGCTGATCAACTCCTCTAAGATGATTCAAATTTATACGTGTGTACTGCACAGTTCTTCAGCCTGTAGCTCTTTTCTGATCTGACTGCTTCCAGCTTAGACCTGTGCACTCGTGTAGATCATCAGAAACATAGAGCAAGTTTTGTGTTCATCAAAATCCAGATCTGATCTATTACACATATCCAACATTCACATACAAGCCAGAACCATCAGAAAATACTACACACCAGAAACCAGCAAGAACCAGCGAAAACTGGAAACCAACAGAAACAAAGAACAACCAGTATGCACCCGGAATCAATAAAGATTAGTACAGAACAAATGCACCAGAAAAGCAGAAATCGGTACTGACAAGATTACATGGGAAAAATAGAGCACATGGAGTGAACTGATACATTCCAAAATATATGAGGCCACTGCTGCCGCATCTTTGCCTCAAACTCCCATGTAACTTCTTCTCTCTCATGTCTACTCCACTGAACCATTTGTTCCTGAGCTGTTTCTCGTTCCTGTCCAAAATCAGAACTGGATACTAAATATAACTCAAGGTCTGACCTAGATCCACCTCATCGGCTCTCAAAACATAGGACAGACCAGGCTCATACTTTCGCAACATCGATACATGAAACACATCATGAATCGCACAATTCAAGTAGCAAATAGAAACGGTAGTCAAAGATCCAGTCGACCAACAATATCATACGGTCCGATGTAGCCAGGAGCTAAATTTCCTTTGAGTCCAAATCTCAACGTATTTCTAAATGGAGAAACTTTCAAGAAAACACGATCACCAACCTGAAATTCTAAAAGTCTACGCCTTTTATTCGCATAGATGACTTGGCGATCCTATGTTGCCTTCATCCTTTTTCGGATCAAATCAACCTAATCTCTCATCTGCTGTACAAACTTGGGTGTAGACAATTTTTTTCCCCAACTTCTTCCCAACAGATCGACTATCTACTCTTCCTACCATACAATGTCCCAAACTGTGCCATCTCGATAGTTACTTGCAAACTGTTACTCCACCAAGGATAAGGATTCCTGCCAACCTGCACTGAAATCCATCACCACAACTCGCAAAATGCCTTCAAGCGTTTGAATGGTCCTCTCCTACTAAAATTAGTTTGGGGACGACAAGCACTGTTCATGGATAACCTCTAACCCAAAGCTGACTGCAAGCCCTTCCAAAATCTGGAAGTAAATTATGAATCCCTATAAGACACTATAGAAATTTGCAAAACTTGATATCTGACCACCTGACCAATGTACAACCTTGCCATATTCTTCAAAGAGCAAGTCAGATCTAAGGGATGAAGGAGCTGACTTAGACAGTCTATCTATAATCACCCAGATCGAATCACAACCTCGGTTAGAACGAGGTAAATGGGTCATAAAGCATTGTGCTCGTAGTTCCACTGTGGCACCTCCAAACTGTGAAGCATACCACCATGTTCATCCGCTCGGCCTTGACCTACCGATAGTTCAGACACGAGCCACAAAATCTGAAATATCACCTTTCATGCCTTCCAACTAGAAATTAGATTTCAAGGCATGATACATCTCTCTGTTCCCAGGATGGACACTGTGGTGACTACAATGAGCTTCTCTCAGAATCAGTTCCTTCAAGTCTATCGGATTAGGAACCACCAGCCTTCTTTGGAACCGTAAACACCCATTTGAATCAACAAAATTTCAGCTAACTGATTAGACTAGGACTTCCATTTAAGATCACGAATATACGGATTAGTACCCTGTGCTGTTCTGATATCTGAGATGAGCTGTGCTTCGATCTGAATAGAAGAAACAACGAAGTAGTCATCACCTGACTGAAATCTCAATACTGTTGCTCCCAAATTCTCATGGAATTTTGATATATTCAGATATTATAGCATCACAATCTGACATTTCCTACTAAGGGCATTCTCAATCAGGTTCGACGGACCTGGTTAATACTGAATCTCACACTCAAAGTTCTTGAGAAATTCCATCCAATGCTGCCTCATATTCATATTAGACTCCGTGAAGATGTACTGTAGGCTTTTGTGGTTAGTGCAAACAACAAACTGCTCACAAATAAATGTAGTGGTGCCAAATTTCAATGCAAACATGATGACAGCCAATCTAAGGCATGAACTGGATAACGTGTCTCATGAGGCTTCAACTGACGAGAAGCATAAGCAATCACTCGCCCGTTCTGCATCAACATGCATCCCAGTCCATTCAATGAAACATCAAAACACACCACAAAATCACGTGATCTGCAAGAAATGCCAAAACTGGAGTTGTGGTCAGCTTTTACTTCAGTAATAGGAAATATGACTCACACTCCTCTATCCACACAAACCTACGGTCCTTCTGGGTCAACTGAGTCATAAGCTTGACTATCTTAGAAAATCATCAACAAAGAGTCTATAATAGCCAACCAATCCCAAGAAACTACGAATCTCGAAGACATTTCTGAGGTCGTGCCCAGTTTACAATAGCCTCCACTTTGCTAGGATAAACTGATATGCCTTGAGCTAAATCAACATGACCCAGAAATATACTTTGTCCAACTAGAACTCACACTTATAAAAAATTTGGCATACATCTGAGTCTCTAAGAGTCTAGAGGAATAATCCCAAATGCTCCTTATACTCCCTCTTAGTCCTAAAATAGACCATGATATCATCGACAAACACAATCACAAACTGATCTATAAACTATCGAAAGACCCTGCTCATCAAATCCATAAAGACATTGGGAGCATTCGTCAGACAAAAAGGAATAACAAAGAACTCATAATGTCCATACCTTTTCCGAAAATCTATCTTAGAAATGTACTCATCCTGTATTCTCAGCTGATAATAGCTGGAACAAATATCAATCTTGGAGTACAAAGCTTAATCCTATAACTGATCAAGCAAGTCATCGATCTGTGGCAAAGAATATTTTCTCTTCACCATCGTTGTATTCAGCTGTCAAAAATCGATACACATCTTCATTGTCCATATTTCTTCTTAGAAAAAAAATTATCAGAGCTCTCCAGGGTGATATACTCGGTCAAATAAAACCTTTATAAAAAAGAACACGCAAATGATCCTTGAGTTCTCTCAACTCCACGGGTGCCAATCAGAAATCATTACCATAGAAATCTCACATCTCGCCAAACTGAGGCTTAAACCTGATCACAACGTGGAAACAATCTACTGTATCCCTATAACTCGGTAGTACATCCATCCCCAAGATACAGTCAAAATCTCTCATCTCCATCTTAATCAGATTTACCATCAACATATTCTCATAAAACTTAACCACACAGTTCAGAACTATCTTCCGAGAAAACAAACTAACATCAGCAAGAGTAGAAACAGACACAACATCACACAATGGAGTGGTATCAATCCCACACCCACAAATAAACATCAGACAGAAAATAATGTCATGATCTTGTGTAAAAAAAAACTCGTGCAGGATATCTAAAAATACACAAGTACCTGCAATAACACCTCCGGGTGCATCACTAGTCTGCTCCTGCGTCTAGGCATGCACATGAGTTTGCTGAGGTCCGGAGAACTGCGAAAAATATGAACCTCTGAATTGTGAGAATCCAGGATGCTGGAATGACCCTCTAGGATGTGGAAAGCCTGATTGCTGCTGAGACTGAGCAGGAGTATTCTGTCTCTAGGATGATCCTCCAGACCGACCCTGCTGTGACGGGTAGGAATGTAGAATCTTCATGGAAGGACACACCCCTGAAAATTGTCCATACTACCCATAAATACGGCAGGCTCCTTGTACTCCAGTAAGCTGTGAAGTCAGATGCTTACGCCACAAAACACTGACCTCAAACTGCCTCCACCAGAGTTTCAGAGTCAGAAGAATTAGTACTCGACTTCTTCTTGAATTGCTTCCCTCTTGGCTTAAATCTCTGGAAACTAGACTGCTGAGACACTTGAGGATGCTGAAAATAATACATTCCTGAAGCCAAAGGGGTGGAAACCCTAAGCAACCTGCAGCTGAACCTGAGATTGCATGGTTAGCAAGCCTTCCTCAATGTCAATCACCATGTTCACCGCATCAGCATAAGTAGCAGGTGAACCAACCAAAACCAAAGGGAAGAGATATGATCTCAAGCCCTCAAGAACTTATTCCGCTTTTCTCTCTCCTGGAAAGCGATATGAGGGACATTAAAAAGCATAGAAGAAAACGACGAGCATACTCCACCACTAACATGCTGCCCTGCACCAAGTTGTTGAACTCATGCTCCTTGGCATTGTAGTAGGATTTCGGGATATACTCCTGCCAAAAGGCTGAACAGAATCTGTAATGCCTAGAATTTCCTGACTACGTACAAATGAGTGCATGACTAGGGGGAAAATATTTTTAGATGATTACATGCCAATTTATATGATTTATTTATGATTTATGCTGCATGGTATGCATGTGTTATTTTTCAGCCTGCTTAAGCTACAGACGTGTGGACGAGATTAGGGTCGATCGGAATGAAAATAATTTGAGATTTTTAAGTTATGGGATTTTAAGAATTAATTCATTTTATTTTAAGCAAATATTTTTGAAAATTAGGATTTTTATAATTATTTTGGAGGGGAACCCGTTTTTCACCTATACGGGCTGGTATATTAAGTTTTAAGGCATTTTAAATTATGAGGAGGCCTAGATTTAGAAATTTTGTAATCTTTAAAGCCGAAGCATGAGTTTTTAAGCACCTTTTAATTTAATTAGAAGGGTAAACCGGTATTTTTCTTAATTAAATCCATAGGGGTCATTATAGGCACATTCATTATTTTCTTAAACACAAATTACACAAACCTATCATCCTCCTCACACAACCAGCCACCCTCTCCACTCCATTAGCACACAAAAATTCGAAATTATACAGCCATTTAAGGAGCTCGAAGATCCAAAGCCGGTTGCGCCCCGATCTCGCGTCTACAACGTCCGTACCTCGCAGATCTACGTCTTCTTCGACCCAGGCATGTGATATCAATCCATTTTATCACCATTTAAACTGTATTAGACTGATTTTTATGAAAATTTGTGTGAATTACATGTGTATTTTCAGATCTACTCATCTTGTTCATGGTTCTTGCAATATCTCATGTTACATCTCACGGCTTTGAACCTTCCTTGCATGGCTTTGGTTCAGGGGCTGCCTAAGGGACCTTGGATCGTTATTAGGTGGTTCAAGGGGGTCCTAAGGAAAGCTAGGATTGGTCCATAGATGGGTGTTTTCGGACGAACCATCGGCTAGAAGGAGAACACCGTGCGCTGCGTGTTCCTGCGCAGCGCCGTGCACCCTCTTTGAGCGGCTCGTTCTCCTTCATGCATGCTCGGTTTGGACCATGGTTGGTCAGGTTAGGACTGGCTGGATCTGTGGGTGGCCCAGCCGGAAGGGCTCCACCAGTGGTGGCCGGAGCAGGGAGAACGGTCGTGCGAAGTGTCTGCTGGTCGCGGCGGCGCTGCATGGGTGTGTGTGTGTTTCGGCCTAGGTTAAGTTTGGGGAATTGGTTCGGTCTAAGTGAACCGGTTTTGGCTAGTTCGGTTGGACCGGATCGGTTCATTGAGTGTCGAGTCAAATATTTTAAAATGGGGTCAAGTTATTTGAATTATGGACCTGTTAGTTTAATTAATGTGTCAAGGTCCAATTTTAAAGAAATTAGCCAGAAGGTCAAAATTGAGTTAAACCTTTTAAATAATTTAAGTTATGTTTAATTTTAAGTTTTTAGTCAAAATTAGGGCCTTTGGTATTTTATTGGAGTTAAAATCGAATTTTGGGATTTAATTTGGTCAAAATCGGTCTTTTGGTCAAAATCGGCTTTCGAGGTCAAAATTGATTTAAATTGATTTTAAAAGTCAAAATCGATCTTAATAAGTCTCAAATTGATTTTTTAGAAGTCAAAATTGAATTTAAGTAGTCCCTTTAGCCTTGATTTTAAGAAATCGAAAATTTATAGAAATTAGGCAGAAATGGGGAAAAGCGGTGAACATTAGTTTCATCGGCCTAGTTTAGAGTAATGTTTGGTCTAGAAGTGGTGAGCCAGGCCTCGGAATCAAACATTGACCGAAGTAGAAAAATGTAGAAGCCCCGTAAATGTATGTTTAATTATATATGTAGAATTTTATGTACGTAAATGTTTTAAAGGAAATGATTAAATATACATTAACGGGCTAAGCTTTTAAATTGCATAATTTTAAGAAATTCACGCATCATGAGATTTTATGAAATGATCAGGCATGTTTTTTTAAGTTAAAACCCGAGGGATTGAAGTGATGTGGCAAAGTCTACGGTGGGAGTTAGCCAGGTAGCCGGGCCCGGGGATCCCCTGTTTTTAGGTGATTATAGGGCCTATGGATCCATGTGATCACGACATGGTGAAGTGGCAATTATAGGAGGTGTGACATATAGGGATCCTCGTGTGATATCGGGGTGAACTACACCGCCACGTACGTTAGTTATTACGACTGATCAGTCATACGCTCGCTCACATTCACTGATACGACTCATACATTTTTCAGGTTGCGTTACGCCATGCCTTATATGTTATATGATATGTTATGATATGATATATTTTAAGATCATGCACGCATTCACGCTTTAACGTTATTTTAATTACAAGTACGTGCTTGCATGCGATTTTATTAGTATGTACTTTGTTATGTATTACGATAGAGCATGCTGAGCCTCTAGGCTCATTAGGTTTAAATGGTGCAGGTGATGACCCTGCCGATTAGTACATCCCGACTGGTGTCAGGCCTCGTGCTCACAACAAATAAACACATGCGGAAGCTATCAAAAAGTGGGTAAAATTTTCGCTTTTAGGCCCGACGGTTTTAAACATATAATTTAAAATAAAGCAATACTTAAAATAAGTTTCCCAAATCATAAAACAAGCAACGACAAAGCATACATAATCCATACATGCATCATATCCCCTACGGGTACAACAACAAAGCACAGGGCATCCCCCTGGCTAACAGATACATATATATATATAT
>KQ994548.1:101178-124388 GCA_001598015.1 Dorcoceras hygrometricum
ACTTCAGCAGAAGGGATTATCAGATTTCATGGTAGATTGTGGGTTCCTAATATGAACAATTTGAGGTCAGAGCTGATGACAGAAGCTCACAGCGCTCCATATTCATTTCATCCAGGGAGCACTAAGATGTACAAAGATCTGCAGAAGCTGTACTGGTGGCCAGGCATGAAACGCGATGTTGCCAGATTTGTTTCAGAGTGCCTGACTTGTCAGCTGGTGAAAGCTGAGCACCAGAGACCAGCTGGAATGCTTAAACCCCTGCCGATACCAGAATGGAATTGGGAGAGTATTGCAATGGATTTTGTAGTTGGTTTACCCAGATCTGTCTAGGGTTACAATTCAATTTGGGTTATAATAGATCGACTAACCAAATCTGCTCACTTCCTACCAGTCAAGACAACTTATTATGTGAGCAAATACGCTGAGTTGTATGTGAAGGAGATAGTCAGACTTCATGGGATTACAATATCTATTGTGTCTGACAGATATTCGAAATTTACATCAGCTTTCTGGAAGAGTCTACACTGAGCTTTGGGTACCAAGTTAACCTTTAGCACAGCTTTTCACCCTCAGACCGATGGTCAATCAGAGAGAGTGATTCAGATTTTAGAGGATTTGTTTAGAGATTGTATCCTCGATTTTCCAGAGAGCTGGGATTCAAAGCTGCCCTTAGTGGAATTCACGTACAACAATAGCTTACAAGCATCCATCCAGATGGCCCCCTACGAAGCTCTATATGGCAGAAAGTGTAGAACACCCCTTCACTGGGATGAGATAGGAGAACGAGCTAGTTTGGGACCAGACTTAGTAGAGCAGACTTCTCAAGTTATTCAGAAAGTGATAGATCGATTGAAGACTGCTCAAATCAGGCAGAAGAGTTATGCAGACGACAGACGTCGTGAGTTGAGCTTCGAATCTGGAGACCATGTCTTCTTGAAAGTACAACCGATGAAGGGCGTGATGAGATTTGGGAAGAAGGGTAAGCTAAGTCCAAGGTTCATTGGTCCATTCGGGATTTTGGACAAAGTAGGAACACTGGCTTATAGACTAGCCTTACCCCCACAGCTTTCCTCAGTGCATAATGTTTTTCACATATCAGCTTTGAGGAGATATGTTTCCAACCCGTCGCATATATTAAGCTATGAACCAATCCAACTAGCACAAGATTTGAGCTATGAGGAGCGACCAGAAAGAATTCTTCATAGAGATAGAAAATTAAGAAATCGCAGTATCCCAATGGTAAAGATTCAGTGGACTAACCATTCTGAGCGAGAAGCAACTTGGGAAATAGAAGAAGATATGCGTAGTCTCTACCCAGAGTTATTTGGTAAGTAAATTTCGGGGACAAAATTTCATTAAGGAGTGTGGAATTGTAACGCCCCAAAATCCCAAAGAACCACAAATTGATTAGCCTTTCTTTCCAAGGGCTGTTTCGAGTTTAAGCATTCAGATTTCAGTATAAATCTGATTTTTTCTTTTTCAGATTTTAGCAACTGCAGGAGGTTTCGGAAGGATTTCGACCAAGCACGAATCTGTTAGAATCCAGACTTGTTCCTTTCGAAAATAAAATGAGATCTTTTAAAAGGGAGCTCTATTTTAAAGTGTTGCACCAAATTTACAAATCAAAATAGTAGTGGGGAGTTTTTATAAATCTTTTGAAAGAAGGACAGGAGTTGGCACGGTAGCCATGCCTACTCAAGTGTTTTTTTACCTACTACTTAATCATTCTCCATTGTATAAAATGATTTACGTAAGTTTCTGGGTTCATTTTTGTTGCACTTAAAACTTTTAGTTCCTCTAAAGATAAGCAGTTCTTTTGTGTGCTTGTGGAGACTTCCCGCCGTGATCATCTGTGCGTTGCGATCTTTGTTTCAGGCAAGTAAATCTAATTCTTGCTGTATTGAGAAAACATTTATTGCTTCGTTGTTTTCTGTGTACACTTCCCTGTTCAAGTTCCAGTATAGTTCATGTAATGTTGAGTTTGAGCCATGGATTCACTGCCTTGATACTTTAATTTTGAGGAAACTCACCAGAAAGTTAACCAGAAATGATATACTTTAAAATATACTGAGCTGTACAGATTCCAGAGAAGTTCTTGTTTTCTGAAATACCATGAAGACTTTGGACATTGAATCTGAACGAATAAACAATGTTGGTTCGATCAGGAGCAAGTCCTGATTTGATAAGTGAAGTTAGTTTGTTTAGATTCTGTCTAAGTCGAAGCATGGTTAGTGTCCAGCAGTCGCACTGTTCACCAGCAGTTGCATTCCATCCGAAGTATCCAGCAGTCGCACTGTTCACCAGCAGTTGTATTCCATCCGTAGTGTCCAGCAGTCGCACTGTTCACCAGCAGATGCATTCCATTCGTAGTGTCCAACAGTCGTACTGTTCACCAGCAGTTGCATTACATTCGTAGTGTCTAGCAGTCGCACTGTTCACCAGCAGTTGCATTCCATTCGTAGTGTCCAGCAGTCGCACTGTTCACCAGCACTTGCATTCCATTCGTAGTGTCCAGCAGTCGCACTGTTCACCAGCAGTTGCATTCCATTCGTAGTGTTCAGTCGTTGCACTGTTCTATGATCAGCAGTTGGTTGTTAGCATTTGCGTTGACCAACCTAAATTGGTTGACGTCTGGTTGTTGTGCAAACGACATCGTTTTATGTAGTATAACCATTCCCGAGTCCCGTCTGGTTTCAATTACGCTAGCGTTTTTCCTTGCGTCTGATTTTAGACCAACGACTGATTCCTATGTCTTTCAACCGATTGTACCAACGTCTGTTTTCCTGAGTGACGTCTGCTTTTTAGCATCGTCTGTTTTTAGCACCCCGAGTTCATTTCCTTAGAGCTGGTACTCAACCCCAAGTATAACTGTACACTCAGTAGCGCTTTTAAAAAAAATGAGTTTCATGGCATTGAATCTACCAGATTTCAGTGATCGACTTTCGATCAAGAACTAGTATAAAGCTATTCCAGGAAGAATTAAAGTTCAGACTTCAGAATTCGAGGACCCGATCATTGTGAAGGGACAGGATTACACTGGGACTATAATCCCTTCATGGAAGGGACAGAATTATGGAAATATTGTAATCCCTTCACAGAGAATTACTGATCAGTAGTTAACGTGCTTCATGCACAAGGACCAGCAGAGAGCCTCTAGACCATAAATCATCCAGCATAGGCAATTCAGATTCGAGCTTCGAATTGTTTTTGATTAGCGAGTTTCAGTCGCTTGCATTATGTAGATTGTATTTCCAGTTTTACTTGTTGAGCCCTAGGCTCATTAGTTTTCTCAATGCAGGTGAGGCATCTCAGGAGCAGGCGGGTGGTGCAAGTTGATTTGGATTGGGGGAAATGTGTGTCAAAGGCCGGCGTCTTCCGCAGAGTCTTAGCTTTTGTTGTTTTGGATCTTTTGTCAGCTGTATTAAGATTTGTTGCAACAATTGTGAACTTATATAAAGTTCGATAGTTGTAACATCACAACTTTGCATTACGAATAGAGATTTGTTTGACATCTGTTTTCTTTTATTGTTCCTTTGGCGCCAGTTAGTTTCATTTCAGTTTACATATTTGCATTTGGTCCTTCTATTTTTTTTATTTATTTTCGATTTTCCTATTCCGATGACTCCCTTGGGTTTGGGCGTCACAATATCTTATTATTCCCAACACTAACACTTATGATGACACAATACGAGTACACATTGAATTAGTCACATCCCGATCAGTCAGGGCGATAATCTCACCTAAAGAATTGGTCAAACTCAGGTTTAACGCCAGTCGTAAGACCCGCTTAAGAGCATCACAATCCGGTGACATGCCCCCAATCACCGGTTAGCCCCTCTATAAATATCCAGGTATGCTTCACCTTATATTCACTCGCAAACTCGTAAGCTCTTTGCTTTTTATACATGCTCTCTCTATTCCCGAGCACACCTGATTTAAGCATCGGAAGGACATCGTCGAAAACATTTACGACGCCCTTAACTAGTGTATGTGGTTGTAGGTCTTTAAAATGAATCTGCTCATCCCCTGTGATCTATAACGACATTCCTGCTCATATAACTCAAGCTACTCGGTGCTCAAGGACCGACCCGCCAACCTTCCATCCTGGTGGCAGCTCATCGGTCGGGAAAATTCGGTATCATCGCTATAATTTATAAGGAGAAATTTCTGGAGTCATATTTATCTTCAAGGAAGATTGTTTAAAAATGTGATGGTCCGACGTCTGACTACGTATAATACTTGACCAAACGACATACTCCATGTCGGATCAATATATACGTACAGCGAATTGACGATGTCCATCCTAGCTGCTTATTTTTTTATTATTATTATTTTAAAAAAGGGTACTCATGATTTTAAAAATAACTTATATAATATTTTGTATGTTTGTAGAAGTGCGACCGATCAACTGAAATACTCAACTTGCATTGTTACTTCCAAAACTATTTTATCGGCGTCATAAATGATAAAATCCCGTCACAGAAATTCATAATCATGTCTACAATTTACTCACTATACTCACTAAATACTAATTATATGTTTTAGTTTCTTCCCTTATCCAAACAAATATTAATATTTCTCTGATTTAATTTTTTAAATTTGTGAATGAGATAAGATTGAATTTTAATTTTTTTAGAAATTAAAAAATATAAATGAAAAGCGATACGAGGAATAATATAATAAATTATATTAATAATTTGATTGATATGAGACAATAATTAATGATTTGATTGATGTTGGATAAATAATTTGTGAGTAATAATTGAGACAATGTGGTATAAGATAACTAGCAAGAATTTTGTCCAATCCAAAGAAGGGTCTATCTTTGGTTGGATATACATGTTGAGAATTACGTCCAACTCAAATATTTTTTTATACGAGTATCGTAAGCCCAACCCGATTTTTTCATGAAGGATATCACAATATTCAAAGAAAACTAATTTCAAGTTTTGTCAAATTCACTTCGGAAAGGTTAAGTTTTTTATCGAATCCCTGTCCATTACATTAAGTCAAGTCCAAAACCCCAATGGGTTAATTATTTCGGGTGGGATATGCAATGTAAGGATATTCGATGCGACAGAATGTAGTTAAAACAATTCAAATTACTTCTTGGATCCCCATATTATACACATGGGACCACATATATGATGTTGCTCTATAACTCATTAATAATTAACCTATGACTCATTGACTACACAAATTAGAGTAAGAAAACTGCAAATATTACTAAAAATCTTTCTAAATTATAATCTTCTGCAAAATAATCTGAGTGAAATATTCTAGATATGTAGTCCGAATATCGAATATCCTACCGAAAATATCAAGATTTTTTCCTAAAGAATATCAAGAATCTTTGCAATTTGCGTGGCACTGCAAACACGACAACATGCAGCATGCAAATCTAGTTGAGGGCCAGCACGAGAGAAGCCTAGCTGGTGCCCAAGATATGTATGCATCATGCCTGTAATTTACTAATTTCCGATCTATTACTTGGATTGTTCGCAAATTTTAGCAAAGCTTGATAAGCAGACCGAGGCGTGGCGGTTTCATGCATACTATAACTTGGTGAGAATTTGACATCCATTGTATTATTGAGCATTTGATAGAGTAGATGTTAAGGGGTGGATTTCAAGAATACCCAAAAACGTGGGATGAAAATGTTTTACAAATTTTTGAACTTCTTAACTCCTGTTAGAATTTTGAGATCGAACAGAAAGAAAATATTTGTCCGTATTTCTATATTTGTTAACGGTCAAACAACCAATCTTTCATGTATTTATATACAAATAAAAGAAATGGTAAAGAAGATAAGAAAAGCAAGGTGAAAAACGCGTTTATATATTCACGCTTTTATCCATCCTTTTTACAAACAAACGGCAACAGGTTATTTGTTTTGTTCTGTCGACAGACCGACTCGTGTTATGTTCTGTCAGCGGATCGGATCATGTGTTATGTTCTGTCAACAGATCGGATCATGTGTTATGTTCTGTTAGCAGAACAGACGACCAGTCCATCATTCAATAACTCGACACACCTTCATTCAAATCTCAAGTTTTGACGACTTCAAATTCTCTATATTTTTATGGATTTCTAAGTACACGTTCAAGGTTCTACTCGACTTCATGCCCATTGTGTTTCCTTATGTGGGCCTATAACAGATTCCTATATTTAACATGCTAGACACCGTAAAGTTCGGTTGATTTTTTTGGTTACTGGTAATTTGGGTTTATTTTGGAGAGTCTTACATGCTAAAACGAGTGTGGGTGTATGTCTACTATAGGTACAAACGTGCATGCATACTCTCGAGCTAATCTAAATCGAAGTAGCTTACGCCGGCCATAATTCTTGATCGAAAGCTACTTAGATTTTAACTAATGTTTTAGTGAACTAATTATAAAATCTAAGTAGCTTACGCCGGCCATAATTCTTGATCTCATCCCATACAATCCACTATTATTAATTTGTGGAGGTGACATACCATCAAGCTCCTGAAAAATTAAGGACCACGTTCAAGATGCATGGTCAAATATTATATGATTGTTAAGATAAATAAATTGAAGCAAGTTGAAAGATGTATAATGCCTAGAAGTCTGTAAGCCATAAAGATTAATATAAATTGTTTTGAATGGTTAAACAGGTATTTTGGCATCTTCATTGAGTTTTGTTATTTTGAGCAATCCGCTTTCGTCGGTGCTGATTTCAATTCAGATTAGGAGCACGGTTTACAGGAACCTATCCAGAAGAATAAACACAAGCACGGTCCAGGTCCAAGCTGATAAATGATTTAATGAACCGGTCCGATTTAGCATTTTGTGAAAAATAGCACTCTTAAAAGATATTATATAATAAGAAAATATCTCTAGTTTTTCATACAAATACCTATAAAGGTTCTTTTAACCAGCATTAGATATAACTTCATAGAAATGTTTCTTTGTGAGGCGGTGAACACTTTAGAAAAGCAAACAACGTTCGACCGAAGCTTCAAGCTCTTTAAAGTGTTTTTGATCGTGCTTGTGGTGTGTTCAAGACCGGAGAAATTCCTCGCAACGTTATTCATCATTGAGACAAGTAAATTTTGTTTCTTGCTGATCTTGGGAAAACATATTAAGTTCCTTTTTGCATGTTTGAGTCAGTTTTCAAAGTAAAACAAAATATGATGTTTTTTAAGTGTTAAAATTATTTTTTCTGATGATGGAAGCGTGCGCTGAAGTTGTTCAATAATGTTTGACGGAAAGGTATTTACGAAGGTTTGTGTACATTTTTCCTTGAAAACACTAGGATGTACATGATTAGCTTGTATACATGTAATTCTTGATGTTTCCTTTGAGCATATCGTACAATTTGGCTAAGAACATAGTCCGAACTGATAAGCTATGCTAGTCTAAATGGAATTCTATTACAATCTGATAAGCTGAGTTGGTCTGTTGGGATTTTGTTCTGAGCTGGTAACCGTACTGAACGGTTATTCTAATCTGATTCGATCCACTTATTCTGTCTTGATCCAAACTGCTATTCTTTTCTATTCTGAGTTGATCTAAGTTTGCGATCTGTTTACTGCTCCGAGTTGATCTGAGCTCGCGATCTGATTCAACTTTATTCCACTCTGTGCTATTATCTTAAATCAAGTTCAACCTTTCATTTCGCTATGTTTCTAAGGATGAGATATAATCTGTTTTAAGCTACAACCTGCTTTTAACAAGAAAATAGTTCATCCGCACAAACACATGTTATTGTTTCCTCGATTTTTTTATAGTCCGAGTTGATTCTTGCCTTCTTCTTCAATTGAATTCAAATTGTACTCCCAACGTCTTTTAATAAAGGAGATTTGAAGAAGCGACCGTATGTATAAATCATCTTATCCAGATCAGAGAAGAGTGTTTTAAGAAAATTTTTAAAGAAAGTATATTTCAAAATTTTAATGACCTGTGGCAAAGTTACGAAGGAGGAAATACGAGCATGTAGATTCCGATCGATGGGCCGGGTAGGGGTGTTCAAGTGCGGATTGGTTCTGTTTTGGATGAAAATTTGAACCAACCCAATATATATATCGGTTTATAAAATTTGAAACCGAACCAATCCATTAATTATTTAAACCAAACCAACCCTAACCAAGAATTTCGGTTGGTTTGGTTCGGTGTGGTTTGGATTATTGATTTAATTTTTAGGATTTCATAATAAATTAGAGTATACAATATTACTATATGATAATATAGTAACTAGCACTAAAAAAGTATTTAACTTGAACATATTAAATATCAGTAAAGTAAAGTATTTTGCAAATGCACATGTGCATGTATTATCTAATGCAAACTTCAACAAAAATGAGATATATGTTTTACTCTCTAGTGCACTACCTAAATCTAACAAAAAAGGATTCATAATAAATTAGAGTATACAATATTACTATATGATAATATAGTAACTAGCACTAAAAAAGTATTTAACTTGAACATATTAAATATCAGTAAAGTAAAGTATTTTGCAAATGCACATGTGCATGTATTATCTAATGCAAACTTCAACAAAAAGAGAGATATGTTTTACTCTCCAGTGCACTACCTAAATCTAACAAACTTAATTTAGTCGCTTTATCTTTAGTCCTCGACAGTAAGCGATCCCTCCACATTTGATAATTCTGTTAAAAAAATAAAATATATAAGGACATCACTATTTTTAAAATAGAAAATATTTTTAAAAAATATGATACAAAATAAAGCATTCACCTTCTTCGAGCTTTTCAACCTCATCCATAGCGTCACGAAGATCGATGGTTATTGGAGAAGATCGAAGCCAATTCTGAGCGCAAATGAGACTCTCAACTGTTTTTGGGCCTACTTATTTGCAATTTCATGTAATTGATTATTTTAAAAAATTCATTATAACAAAATCAAATAACCCTTTTAAGTTAATAAAATATATTGTATAATATTTTTTTATAATAATTACTTCGGTTTGGTTTGGTTCGGTTCGATTTACCTTTTTCTAAACCTTGAACCAAACCAATATTTGCGGTTTGAAAATTTTCCACACCAATCCAAACATGATTGACTAAAAACCAATCCAAACCATACGGTTTGGATTGGCTTAACAGTTTGGTTCGATTTGGTTCGGTTCTTGAACACCCCTAGGGCCGGGATGCCTTGCCAACTTACGGGTATGTGGATGTTGGTCGACGGATCGGGGTACCCCACCAACCATGAATAATATAGAGGTGTGAATGGTGGCCTTCGAGTCGGGATGTCCCGCTCACCTGGAACCAGTTTAGCTTGATCAAGCGACATATCGGAAGTTTCCGAGCCACATTTCATAAAGAAAATGATGAATGATTAAGGGGTGTTTACATCCGCAGTATTTGAGAAAGTTTTGATTAGTGATTACTTCCTTTCATTTTGGTTACTTATTCCTGCGATGTGTGTATTTGTTATCTCCAAACTTTACTTGTTGAGCCTCTAGGCTCACTAGTTTTCTTGGTTACAGATGAGAATGTTTGGATGTAGCTGGTTGGTGCAAGTTCAGACTGGAAGGATATTTATCAATGGACCTGCATTTCCGTATTGTTCCGGATCACATCCTCTTTACTACAACTATCTTTAGAAAAAGTCATTTTGTGGTGAATATGTTTTAGATTATTTCATGCCTATTCACCTTTAAATTGAAAGTATTCAGCTTGTAACGTTTATAAGCTTCACAAGTTATGTGAATTCCGATCTGATTTATTAAACGCGATAATTACTTTCTAAGATTGCCAACTATGTTAGAACCATTTGGTTACTTCAACTCTTGTTCATGACAGAAAAATATTTATTCTATTCGCACTTTTCCAATTAACGGAATAGAAATATTGGACGAGGGCACCATATATGTACTCTAAAAAAACAAATAAACAACAAACAAACAAATGAAGCATTAACTATTTTCAAATCGATATTTAGATTTGAAACACAAGTATAAAATGTAATTACAGTTCCACGTTGCCCAATTAAATTTTTAAAGAAGGTTTAGTTTACTATTGCGACTAGATATTTTGACTAAATTTTTTAAAAAACTAGACGTCGGCCCTTTTATTCTTTTTCAGCCATTGGATTATATAACTCGTGCATGGACAATACAGGAGCCGCCTCAACTCTCCCTAGCTTGGCCACCATTTATGAGCCGCCATCAAACTTGCCAGTTCAAAATTTTTACAAATGGAGGTGATTCTTAATTATAATAAGCTATCACATTGTGAAATTCAAATGCGTATCATTGGACATTTGAAAGTTAAGATTAAATAAAATTGTCGTACAAAAAAGTAAACCAAGTAAAACGTCATAGCTACTATTTATTTATTGAAGAAGCAATGCCATATATTTGTAAATGGTGTATTTGATAGGAAGGATAGACTTCCAAGGCATTGATTTCAAATTATGGGAGTGATTCGAAATTCACCACAATTATATGAAAGTACGTAACTAAGTAACTTGATAAGCACATGATTTGAATCTCACTCGAATTTTTTTTGTCCACATGATCAAGTCAAAAAATTTGAAATCTATCCTATGCCATCCATGAATCCGAACACGACATTAAAGAATTGATCCAAAGTTGGTAGGGGTCCATGAGATGTGATTCACATACATCCTCCACGAGTCTTGCTCCTACTTTCCTAGCTAGCTAGATTTGGATATATGCCATTTGAGTACAACTAGCCTGATATTTCCATTTTTTTTCGGCAAGCAAATTATTAAGTCGATCATCGTGTCATTAACTTGAACATAATCAATTCAAATAATACTTAACTAATCCAATAACTTTAACTAATTGCGCCAAACATGAACCCTTGCTCCTCTATAAAATCCCCCCCAGGAGCTCTTCCGGTGCTTATCGGGATCCATCAACCACAATATACTCACAAAGAGAAACCAATCAAATTAGAACTGTGGAAATGGCAACTTTCCCTGTGGTTAACATGGAGAATCTCAGTGGAGAAGCAAGGGCTGCAACTATGGAGATCATAAAAGATGCCTGTGAAAACTGGGGTTTCTTTGAGGTATACATGCTAATACAGTTCTGTCCCTTTTGTATGATATAATGGGCTTGTTTCTATAATATATCGAAGTAAGTAAATAACCTGATTGACCGATGGTGTGATCTTCTTACAGCTGGTGAATCATGGAATTGCTCCTGAGTTTTTGGACACAGTGGAGAGGCTGACAAAGGAGCACTACAGGAGAAGTATGGAACAAAGATTTAAGGAAATGGTGGCGAGTAAAGGCTTGGACTCTGTTCAGTCTGAAATCACTGATTTGGACTGGGAAAGCACTTTCTTCTTGCGCCATCTTCCTGTATCAAACATCTCAGAAATCCCTGATCTTGAAGATGAATACAGGTTTTACATCCCTACATGACTTTGACAGACCGGATTCTGTCACGTATCTAGCAAAACATGGCTACTTTCATGATCTATTTTTGTACTGAATGTTTGACTGCTGATTATAGGAAAGTTATGAAGGAATTTGCTGCCCAACTGGAGAGGCTGGCTGAGTATCTTCTTGATTTGCTGTGTGAGAATCTTGGACTTGAGAAGGGTTATCTGAAAAAGGCATTCTATGGATCCAAAGGCCCGACCTTTGGCACAAAGGTTAGCAACTACCCACCATGCCCCAAGCCAGACCTGATCAAGGGCCTCCGAGCCCACACAGACGCCGGTGGCATCATTCTTCTCTTCCAAGATGATAAGGTCAGCGGCCTGCAGCTGCTCAAAGGCGATGAATGGGTCGATGTTCCGCCGATGCGCCACTCCATTGTCATCAACATTGGCGACCAGCTTGAGGTAATAGTTCATATGCAGAAGTGAAAACATGAAAGATTACAATAATTATGCACGAAAACTAAAAGATTTTCGGTCAAACCCGCTAGGTCCATCCCGGTTTCTATGGATAGTAGTGAATCATGTTCAATTTTTTTTCTTCCATTTTCATGAAGGTGATAACAAATGGAAGATACAAGAGCGTGCTGCACAGAGTGGTCGCACAGACAGATGGAAATAGAATGTCAATTGCATCGTTCTACAATCCAGGAAGTGATGCTGTGATCTATCCGGCACCAGCATTGGTTGAGAAGGAAGAGAGCAAAGATCTGTACCCGAAATTCGTGTTCGAGGATTACATGAAGCTATACTTGGGAGTCAAGTTCGAGGCCAAGGAGCCAAGATTTGAAGCCTTCAAGAACATGGAAAACGCAGCTAAATTGGATCCAATTGCAACTGCTTAAGTATCACTAAAAGTAAATGGAACGCTACTGTTTATCAGTCTTTTAATTATGTTATATTTCATACTTCAAAGGGTTTGGTCGGCGTGTATTGGTTAGACTAGTGTTATGGTGATGGGCTTAATTAATTAAAGAGAATTTCTTTACATCTCAATCGACTCCAAGTTGTTTCTGTTTTGATGAGATATCTATCTTTTTTCCTTCTAACTTATCGAGATGTTCCGATGACGCTTGAAGGTTTCAATTTCTTTCTTTCTTTTTTTTGGAAAAAAAAAAACGAAAAGCGAACCTCACGGTGAGAGTGTTTCGTGCAGCCTTTGGTGAAAGCAAAGAGAAAAAGGGCAAACTTTTTCTCACTTGTGGCTCAATATGTAATACCTATTTTCCCCAGAAGCTTAATCCTTTTGAAAAAATGCATCTCTGCAAAATTTTAACCTCTCCCAGTGCATGGAACGATAATGCGAAAAGAAACATAGATAACACAAATATTTTCTTGCATTGCAGTCATTTGGAATGGTTTTCACACAAAAGCTCGTTCCCAAATCGTATTGAGCTGCTTTCCTCAATATTTAGGTCGTCACTGTTTTTTAGCGACCAAGAATGAATCATACTGAATCTTATGATATCATATAGAATGTGGAATTTAATCCAACAAACAGCGTATAATCCCAGAAAACACCACGTAAAATAAGTATAATAAACGAAGTAGGTTAATCTGTTCATGTTTGGAAACTATATAAGTACAAACGTTTCTGCAAACATCTCTGTCACCACGTAAATCTTAATGACAGTGGGAAACAAAGCTAGATCAGAAAAATAAGACCACTGAGAAGATTATTTCAACGTAAATCATGATTCAGACATGTATATTGCTGGTGTACAGAGACTAAAATCCGAGAGTTTGAGAGCACAGCAGAAGATCGTTGGGGGCCTTTCATGCACCGATTCAACCGTGGAAACTGAGCTTCATAATGCATAATGTAGTTGGTATTCAAATCCCAAATATTGAGCCTCGTGAAAATTCGAAGCAGAGAAGTGAGCAGAATATAATGCAAACTTAATCTAACAAGAGAATCAACAAGAATCGTACAAATGATCTTCAAACTCAATGTACAAGCACTAGAACACAACAAGAAGACCTGGACAGTCGTCAACGAAATATTAAGCATCTGAAAGTGTTGATAGATGCCGAGTAGTTTCAACAATTGTGTCAGCAATAACCGTTATACAGGAACATGGTAATCTAGCCATATTTCTGGAATTTCCTTTTTTAATCCTTTTCGCATAAATAAAACCTATAAGGATTAAATTCATCATTAAGATTCTACTCAACATCAAAATGTACTCCTAACGCCCAGGTCAGCCATGATTAAGTAAAGCACTTCCTATCTATCATGCTATCCATATAGTCAATAATGTTATTTTTGGATAACCCGAAATAAAATTTTTCTAAGTTGGATCGAGACGTAAAAACAGGTGCAAGAAACATGAAAAGACATCACCACTTCTAGTACTCTCATAATCAAGATGAAAAATTTTCAGTTTCACAGATCAAATGAACCAAAGTTAAAACATAAATGGTAAACTCATTTGAAAATTTCAGTGAAAATTATTTCAGGAGTCTGTGTTGCAGCCCAAGAGGCAACAAGGACGTGACAACAAAACTTCTGATTAACCCAAAATACGGGTAGGTGACTCTTTTCCCCAAGTCAAGACAATAAGATAGTTACAGAATGCTGTCACTTGCTGAAGAATCGGGTACTTCTGCGGCAGCTTCTTTAGAACAGTGATTTTTTACAACGGTCAAAATGTCAGCTTCAGAAGCTCCGGCAAGTTTGAAACGCTCCACTGCAAGATCAAGATTTTTCTCCCAACCAGACAAGCCCAATTTACATTCTACTTGAGACCTCTCAAAAAGCATGTTACCCCAGAATAGATGAATCTGTGATCTCATCACTGAAGCTTGTTCTGCTGCATCTTCAGGAGAAATTTCTTCTCGGCCCCCTATGCCTGAGGTATCACTTTCTGCACCACTAACCTGTTTCTTCCTTCTTTTCAAAAGTTCATCCTTCTTGTTCACAATAGGATCTTTGGACTCTTTAGCTCTCTGTTCCTCCAGCTTCTCCCACATCTCGGTTGCAGCCTTCATTTTTTCTTCTGCACTATCAAAAAGGCTAATAGTTTCAGTCGGATCCCACTTGGACAGGTCATCTTTCTTTGCTAGTACGAATGACCAATGAAGCTTGGCCATTTCAAATTGCTGCTGCCCCAGAGCCAATACCCCTTCGTAAAAATCCGGTTTACTCAATAGAGCCTGCTCGTATTTCTCTTTGGCAAGAGAGTATTTCTCTCTTACCCAATCATATGCGGTTTGCAGCTGTGTGGCCATTATCTCTTTACCGGAAGAATCATCTATTGGCATTTTTTTCCTTGCTGCACACATGTGAACATTGCCCCAGTTAAAGAAGGCAAGAGCAGCCACCTCCTGAAACTTCAAGGCTGCCTTATCAAAAAGGCTTTGAGACTCTTCACTAGTCACCGTTTCTTCAAGTGCTTCGGAACATTGTTCCATTCCAATCTCATGCAGATCAATATGAGCATCAGGGTCAATTCCCACATGGGTCCGAAAGAGCTGTGCAAACTCAAATAACCAATCATCTATCTCCACCTCCTTATAATCGTGGTCTTCTAGTGCTCCTGATTTTTCTTTTTGAGAAATTTTTTCCGGTTTATCAATCTCAGCATCCACAATTTTTGCTGCATGATCAGCCAGTGAGATTTGTGACACATCATCATCTCTCTTATCCCCCTCATTCTCAAGAGGCTTCTCTTCATCTTCTTCTAGTGGAGGTGGCTCTTGCTCGGGACTCACTTCAACAATATGCAACCTCAATAGACCAATAGATTCTCCTTTATCAGCATCAATCTCTTTCAGAATAAGGTCATCGGCACATGACTCAGCGATTTTAAGTTCTGAGGTGCATGTTATAGTCACTAAGTCGCCATCATTGTCCTTGTACTTTATCAGGACGGCTTTTGACATTGGAAAACGTTTGCCAACCACATTTCTCAATTCTTTGAAACTGCAATTCACTGGCATTTGTGCAAGCCTTATGTCATGATCATAGACAAGTTTCAACGGTCTGAATCGGTTTGTAGAGTGTGAAGATTGCTTATTAAGTGGAAGCAAATTTGACCGACCAAGCAGCTGTTCCTTCTCATTATCTTTACTAGCATCAATATTGGACCTTGAAGAACCATTTGAAGGCTTCAAGACAACTTTTGGAAACTGGATTTTGGTCTCTCCATCATTTTCAACAGGCGGGATTGGATAAAGCTTTTCTGGCTTATTATTAGGTAGTGGAGCTGGTCCTGCAGCTGAATGTGACGGCTTCTTGGACAAAGGTCTAGATGGCAAGCAAGGACCAAGGCCAGAAACTGGGGCCCCACGGACCGCAGAGGCACCCAAGGCAGCTGGCGATGGGCGGCTTTGGAGGTCCTGCTGGGCTTCTGTACGAGGTCCGGACACCATCCTTAATCTTTCAGCAATCTCCAAAGCATCATGACTATTGGCATCCACAACTAACAGTTCCCGCACATCGAGCAGGGCCATTTCATACTTCCCTATGGCCTCATATGCGCGAGCTCTCCTTAGAAGAGCTCGTGTATACCGAGGCTGTACCTGAAGTGCCAAAGTACACTCTGATATGACAGCATCATAGTCAATAGGTTTCATTTGCATCAAACACGCGGCTCGGTTGCTGTGAAAGACTGCTCGATCAGGACTTGTTTTAGGGGTAAGTCTAAGGGCATTTTCATACTGTTGAAGGGCGCCTAAATAGTCCTTAGCCTGAAACCTCCTATTACCCTCTTCCTTAAGCTCATGGGCCCTTTTTAAGTAACCCGATGAATCTAAATTAACACCGCCGTTAGCAACGGGAGGCGAGGAAGAGATATCCTCTCCAGAAACTTGGGATTGGTTTCCAGCGCTCTTCTTTTTCCTACTCCCAGACTTCCCCATAGGCTTATTGTAAATCTTTACAAGACTCAAACTTTACGGTAAATAATCAAATTGTTGATCTATAATACTTTTATCTTCGATGCTAAACGCCCTTCTCTAAAAAAGCCCTTATTCTTCGATGCTTAACACCCTTCTCTAAAAATAAAAAAAATAACAAGAAAAATAGATAGATGAGGGAACGAAAGTAACACTGACAGGAAAAAATCCCACGCCTTTGTTGAACTGAGTGATAGATTTGGATTTGAATGTCGAAATCCGGCAGCTAAATTGAAGAAGATTGAAACGGCCTTCTGTATAGATTGGATTGGATTAATTCAGAGACTGGAGTGTGGCAATATGGGGTCTACTGACTCTACTCCAGGTAACAGAGTTGAAGTTACAAACCCTAACTGAAAAATGGGTTGGATGCCCCACGTGCGTCTTGTTTCTGTTGGACAAGAACAGTTGGTTTTCCACTGCATAGTTAAAATTGGGCCTGAATGGTGTGAGCTTAGCACTTTGTTTGGGCCCGAACGACAGTAACAAATTTATAATATCGATTTTAAAGGGTCTTATAATCCTTCGATTCATGAAAATGCCTCTCGGCGATAATATTATAGTATTACAATATTATAATTGAACGGGTAACCTCACAAATTATGACGTAAGCTCGACCACTTGGGCCGACCTTAGGCGGACTCCCCTCCCAAGTGCAATAGAGGTCGCCAACCTAGACCATGGGCCTTCTTGATCACCCATTGATCCCGTCCAGGTAAGTGATCGTGTAACCTTATCATTCTTAGTGTTGCCTATAACCACTACTCCATTTTGTATATATGACAACAATAACGATTCAAATATCTTCACAATCTATCTTTCAAAGAAATAATTTTGGTTCTCTCTGCACTCCAAAGTAAAAAACAAACTTATGTTGGTCTACACAAATTAATCAAAAGCATATTGATACCATCTATAGCCACATCGGGAGCCGAGGATCCAATGCTTTGAAAAAACACCTCTTGTCCCTAGGACCGACGACTCTACGTTGGATATATCACGTCATGAGCCCGAGGTTAGAGGACCGAGCCAGTGGCCGAACTCCCAGGCTCATTCTATTATTCGTAATGGTCACGCCTCGTATGACGCAATATGAGTGGAGGTTGAATTAGTCTGATCCCGACAAGTTAGAACGATAATCTCGCCTGAAAAATTGGTCAAAATCGGTATAACACCAGTCGTAAGACCCGCTCAAGCGCATCATATTCCGGATGACATGCCCGGAATCACCGCTTAGCCCCTCTATAAATACCTAGTTATGCTCCACCTTACGTTCATTCACAAACTCGTAAGCTCTCTGCTCTATATGCACGTCTCTCTATTCCCGAGCATCCGACCTGATTTAAGAATCGCATGGGCTTCATCGACACACTTCCGACGCCCTCTAACTAGTGAATGTGGTTGCAGGTCATCAAAAGAAATCTGCTCATATCCCGAGGACAGATCTCTTGACGTCCTCTTTGCCTGTAGCTTGTCGTGTGGTCTATAATGACATTTCTTACTCGTACGACTAAGTAGCTCGGTGCTCAAGGACCGACCCCTCGACCTCACGTCCTTGTGGCAGCTCTTCGACTGGGAAAAATTCGGTATCATCAATTGCCGCTGTCTGTGGGGAATGATATAAATATAGGAAAGACAGGATGCCACCAAGATGGAACAGACTTCAAGAGACGGGAGAGAATAGTGGCACCGAAAATCTATCCTTGGGGCCTGGGATCCAAGCTCTCATAGCTGCTCAAATTGCACAGTTGGTGGCCACAACAGTGGAACAAGTGTTGGCCCATTGGCCAGGGCCTAATCCTCCTCCAAATCCACAACTGGAGGAGATCTGAATACTTCGGGAGGAATTTTCTCGTCTGAGATAAGAAAGGAGCACAGGGTCCATGCGTCCTCCAGGCCGAAAGATCCCTCTTTCAATCGAAGTATTGATTGCAGAACCCCCACGATCCTGATCCGCCGCTGCTCCAACACAGAGGTCAATCCTCCATCCGACCCAAGCCCTCGCGAGAGTGAAGAAGTGCAAGGAAGAAACCGACGCCTGGTAATGTAGATCGTTGACAAACATGTTAGGCTAAGGTAAGCTCTTATTTTATTCTGTAGAATGCAACACTTTATCGAATTAAAAATTAATTTTTTGGAACAAGTCGACTCGATCTAAAGACGCACTCGTTGCATTCATCCACACCTCGGGTAGCATCTCTACTTGAGTGTATCTATAAGACCGACCTGCTCGGTAATATCTAAGCTCGACCTGCGCGGCATCTTCAAAACCCAAATCTCATTGGCAATATCTCGGGTACCAGTGTGATGTCTGAGGCTCAAAAGAGGCGGGGGAGTGATCGTCGGTGCCAAGAGATTGCACGGACAATGAGCGGCTCTTGGCAGACTTCTAGGCGAAGGGGCATATGAATGAACCGATCCCACATCGGAATGAGAGGGATTACGAACTGGGAAGTTATAGATGTAGTTGAGGTTAGTTGAGGTAGGCTTATCAGATTTAATTGGTACTAATCATACCAATAAGGTGAATCTTCTTTCGGGAGCTCATCACTTAAGAACTCCAAAGTTAAGCATGCTTGACTTGCGTCAATTTTTGGATGGGTGACCCCCCTTGGAAGTTTCTCAGGGTGCGTGCGAGTGAGGATAAAATACGCTGGAAAGACCAGTTGATAGTCCCGATTGAATGAACTCTTGGTATTTTAAATTTTTCGAAACCTTTTAAAGTTTTACAAGCGTTGCTTAACTTAAATCCAAGTTACCAGATTTAAGGATCTCAGTTTAATCAAATCTCTCGGCCAACAAAGTATGTGCGGAAAAAGGCCGATTAATTTGTGAACAGATAACTCAGTGAATAAGTGCGTAATGTAAAGAGTAAGAGTTCAGAGTAAGAGTTCAGAGTTTGTTTGTGGAAGTTCGGATATAAATATCATACGTCTCCCCTTCTTCCTTTTCAGGAAGGTTCCACTAGAAGATTTGATTTGTACAGGCCTTCTGCACACACCCGATCACCGAGCCTCGCTCAAGGTGAACTCCTAGTAACACCACAAATAACGCAGTCACAGCTGCTGGTTTACAACACAATATTTTCTCAAACGGCTTTTAAGATAGCACGTTTGTTACAGACTCAAATGGATATAACAATGAGATACAATGCTATTGAGACTGTATATTCTCTGGTTTCTAAGAAATGAAACTTGATTCAAAAAATGAACCAGAGAATGACTCGAAGGTTTATCTATGAAGATCAGTGGTTGTTTTCTTCGAGAGTTTGGGCTTCTGAGAATGATGGCTTCAAAATGCAAAGCGCTCGTAAATTTTGAGAGAGTAACAACAATAGCAATAGCGAGAGTTTTTCATCAATTCAAATCTTCTGCTATTTATACTCTTCGCTCAACGGTCGATTAATTCTGTTAAGGAAATAGAATCCCTTTTGAATTTCTGAAAATCGTACGCCATCAATCCTGATCCACTACATGGTAAATCGCATATCGTCAGAGGCAAAAATATAATTTCCATATATGTGCAATCCCGTTGTAACGACCTCTGCAAATATGTACTATTTACCCAAAAATAGTACCAATATTGTCTCCTTAATTCCAGGCAATATGTATGATTCTGTTATGGCCATCGATCTTTTCCAAAATGAGTAATCGATCGAATTTGAATCAACTTAACGCTTGCGCCTGAAATCTTTTTCTGTTGACAGATATATTTTACTTGAAGACGAATGAATATTCCATCGCTGTTCGAATAAATATCTGTCGCGGTACTTCAAAATGACAAGACGCTCGAAATTTTGAGAGAGTAACAACAATAGCAATAGCGAGAGTTTTTCATCAATTCAAATCTTCTGCTATTTATACTCTTCGCTCAACGGTCGATTAATTCTGTTAAGGAAATAGAATCCCTTTTGAATTTCTGAAAATCGTACGCCATCAATCCTGATCCACTACATGGTAAATCGCATATCGTCAGAGGCAAAAATATAATTTCCATATATGTGCAATCCCGTTGTAACGACCTCTGCAAATATGTACTATTTACCCAAAAATAGTACCAATATTGTCTCCTTAATTCCAGGCAATATGTATGATTCTGTTATGGCCATCGATCTTTTCCAAAATGAGTAATCGATCGAATTTGAATCAACTTAACGCTTGCGCCTGAAATCTTTTTCTGTTGACAGATATATTTTACTTGAAGACGAATGAATATTCCATCGCTGTTCGAATAAATATCTGTCGCGGTAAAACAATATCTGACCAATTGCATTCTCAGAAGGCTGACGTCATCATATCTGTTATACCAACACTGTACTTCTATCCGTTGAAAACACTGTAGCGGTAACTGTTCCTCTTACTGTAGCGATATCTGATGATGACGTCATGGTATCTGGTAACTCTAATACATACACAAATCTGTTAACAGCATCCTTCGCTTGTTAACCGTATCGTATAGTTCCTGTTGAACTTCACTGTTACCATATCTGTCGAATGTACTGTTCATAATCTAATCCTTTCTGTTGGCAGCAACCATTGCTATTAATGCATTTCCAACAGTAACTATCTGACCCGATAACCCAAATAACTGATTCGATAACCCAAATAACTGATTCGATAACCCGACTGTCTCAGAACCCGAATCTGATCAACCCGATATCATAACTGTAATTCAAACCAATCACCGTTGTCAGCAACTCTGATATCTTATGAAAAGATTATTCGAATATCATCGTTTAAGTCCAAATATTTTCTTATTTTTGTTATCACCAAAACTATAAATTTTATCCTAACAATTTCCCCCTTTTTGGTGATGACAAAACTTAGCAGCCGAGAAAAATAAATAGGCAAAATAAATTGCACAAGGTCTGCCGAAATCAGAAATTCCATTAATTCCATTAACTTAAAATAGTACAAAAGATTTGTACACAAAATCTAATATCTTCTCCTCTTGTGGGATCCACTTCTGCTTTGACTACCCCTTTCTCTTTCCCTTTGCCTATCAGCAGCCATAAGTCTCTCCAGTATGTTTCTTTGTGCATTGTCAATGTCTCTCTGTGCAATGTCTGTTGTTCTAACGGTATCACCACCACTGCCTTCACCTTGATTAACAGGAGGAGGTAGAGGGTGGCGGCTGCTGCTTCCTTCCCCCTTTTTGGCATCACCGCCTCGTATATAGTCGACGAGATCGCCAAGCTGGGTGGAGAGGATGAGAATATCTGCTGCTATTTTCTTTTGGAATTCTAACTGTTCATTCCTGATAGCAGCAACCTGCCGATCCAATGAATTAATTTTAGCATCGAGTGCTTTGATCTCCTTCCTGACTTCCACCGAATCGGCACCAGCAGTGACACCTTGTGCCAAACAACTTTATGAAATGCATTGAATCGCAGCGTCTGAATATCATCTTGATTTTTCCCATCTTGTCGAGCACTCTGGAATAAATTTCGGAAGTATTCATTTTGTTGTCCCAGAGTATCTAGAAGACCTCTTTCAACGGTATGGAGTCTAGATAATATATCACTCTGAGCATCATCCATACGCTTCGATAGAGATATTTTCAGATCATCAAGAAGTGGAGAAAGATCGACAGTAATAGCTGGGAACGTAGGCTGAACATCCGCAGTGTCATCCAAGGGAATATCATCGGAATTGAAATGCATTGGAGAATCACTGGATGAGTCAGAAGTGTCCTGACGCTGAAATGTAGGAGGAGGAGATTCTGGACTCTCAACAAAATATGATTGCTCCTCCTGTGCAACACCAGAAATGGCAGGACCTAATGCTAAATGTGCACTTGGCTCAACAGACTCTGCCTCTTCAAAAGATTCAACCTGAGGGGAGGGGGATCGGTAGACTGTATATCCATCAGAAGAAGTTGAATCACACTCTGGTATACTCTGTACATCTGAGTCACTGAAATACCCTACAAAACTATCTGTATATACACCCTGTTGGAAGATTCTGCGAAAACTTGCGGGAATTCTCTCAACTGCCAGACTATATACAACTATATCTCTGCAAACATCTTCATTCAGCTTGTTCCTAAAGACCCACCTAGTTCCTATGACTGAATGATTATTAGGTCTAGGTACAAGTGTCCAAACATTATTACGCTTAAACTGATTTAACTCTCCTTGCATAGCGTCTATCCAGCTGGGGTCAGCTAAGGCCTCATCTATATGCTTAGGTTCTATATGCGACAGAAATGCAGCATCAAAATGATCATGAGATAGCTGGCCTCGTGTGCGAACAGGAGATTCGAAATTACCTATGACTTGCTCGGTGGATGATTTCTATTCCACCGAATATCAAGTCCAATGGGATTTGCTCCTTGTCACCCTGTGTCGCTGGCTGGATAGAAGTATTTTCTGACGTTAATTGATGATTGTCATTGATAGCTTGTGCATCAGATTCCAACTGTGATACTTGCTGTTCTGGGTGAATGCTGGTGTCAGCTTTGTCATCAACAGCTGTTGGTATATTTGACACTGTTGCGTCAGCTGTTGGTGTATGAGTATTAGTGTTTGTTTGCGCAATATCTGTTGGAGAAATATTTGATGGAGCAGCAATTGTTTTTGCGTTGATTGCATCTGCTCCTGCTGTCGTCAGATCTTGTTGAACACATTGTGCGTTGTGTCTACTGCTGGTCGTTCTTCAGCTGTATGTCTTTGTGGCAACACGTCATCATCAGATTCTTCAAGACTTGTTGATTCCAGACGTGTGAACAAGTCGTGTAAGCTTGCTGCTGAAGTAGATTTGAAGCTAGTTGTGGACCGAGCGCTTGCCGCTTTATCAAAATCTATAGCTGGTGGTTACGGTGCAACTCCAATCTTTTAAACCGCATAGCAACTCAAGCGCCACGGTTCGATCACTCTACCTAGCAGGGGCAATTATTGCACTCC
>KQ994549.1:0-11842 GCA_001598015.1 Dorcoceras hygrometricum
AAAATTAAAAGAAGTTCCAACTCGCTGATGTGGAAACACATACAACAACTATTAAAAGGAAAAACGATAGCTTGAACCCGGCACAACTTTGGCATGCTAGGCTAGGTCATGTTTCCTTGAATAGGATGAACAAGTTGGTTAGGAATGACATGTTTGATATGTCTGAAATTAACTCCCTACCGACTTGTGAGTCTTGTCTCAAGGGAAAAGTGACTAAACAACCCTTCACGGGCAAGCCTGAACATGCTCAAAGCCTATTGGATTTGATCCACAGTGATGTGTGTGGCCCACTTAGCATTGGTACTAAGTACGGTCACACATACTTCATCACCTTTACCGATGATCACTCTAGGTATGGGTACTTGTACTTAATGAAGCACAAGTCTGAATCCTTTGAAAAGTTCAAAGAATTCAAGGCTGAAGTAGAAAATCAGTTGGGGAAAAGTATTAAAACACTTCGATCTGATCGAGGTGGAGAATCTTGTGTGCTGAATTTCAAGATTATCTTAAAGAGAATGAGATTCTCTCACAGTGGACCCCTCCGGCCACACCACAACTCAATGGTGTAGCGGAGCATCGTAATCGAACCTTGATGGACATGGTTCGATCTATGATGAGCTTCACTGAGCTTCCTACCTCGTTTTGGGGCTATGCGCTCGAAACTCGGTAATGTTGTTGAACAATGTCCACACCAAGGCAGTGGACAAGACTCCATATGAGATATGGATGGGCAAGCCACCCAAATACTCATACATGAGGATTTGGGGATGTCCTGCTTACGTGAAGCAGACAGTGGGAGATAAGCTGGATAATAGATCAATCTTATGTTACTTCATTGGGTATCCAAAGAATTCTATTGGATACTACTTCTACTATCCCAATGAAACAAAAGTGTTTGTTTCTAGAAATTCCACCTTTCTGGAAAGGGAGTTTCTACTTGATAGAAAAGGCAAGATAGTAGAACTCGAAGAGGTCGAGAACCATCAGAAGTACCAAGTGAATCTCCCGCACCACAAGAGCCAATACCAGAAATGGTCGCACCTAGGAGATCTGAAAGGGTTCCTAGGGCTCCTGTTAGATATGGTTTCCTCCTTGAAGATGATCAAAGTGATCAAACTATTGGATGTGATCCAAGAACTTTCAAGGAGGCAATTTCTGATGCTGATTCTAATTTGTGGCTTGAAGCAATGCAATCTGAGATTGACTCGATGCATTCAAACCAAGTTTGGACTCTTTTTAATCCTCCTGAAGGAATAGTTCCTATTGAGTGTAAATGGATATACAAGAGAAAACTTGGGCCAGATGGAAAGGTACTGACCGGTGTTGACTATGATGAAACCTTTTCACCAGTCGCAATGTTCAAGTCAATTAAAATCCTACTAGCCATAGCCGCATGGTACGACTATGAGATATGGCAAATGGATGTGAAAAATGCGTTCCTTAATGGAAACATTAAGAAAGAGATCTATATGACGTAGCCTGAGGGTTTCACATCTGTAGGAAGTGAGCATAAAGTATGCAAACTTCAGAGATCGATCTCTGGTCTCAAACAAGCATCGAGAAGTTGGAACCTAAGATTTGATGAAACAATTAAGGAATTTGGTTTCATCAAAATCCCCGATGAAGGACATGGTGAAGCATCCTATATTCTTGGAATACAGATCTATCGGGATAGATCTAAACGGATGCTCGGACTCACCCAAGCTACCTACATCGATACCATACTTAAGCGGTTCTATATGGAAGAGTCCAAGATAGGACACCTACCTATGTGCCACGGGGTCACTCTATCTAAGTCTATGTGTCCAAAGACTGATGAGAAGATAGAGAGATGACACGTGTGCCATAGTGCCTACGGCAATAGGTAGTATTATGTATGGCATGATCTCAACTAGACCGGATGTCGCATATGCTCTGAGTGTCACGAGCTGCTACCAAGCCAACCCGGCCAAATGCATTGGAAGGTTGTGAAAGATATTATTAAGTACTTACAAATGACTAAGAATATGTTCATGGTCTATGGGGGTGGTGAACTGAAATTGGAAGGCTACACTGATTCTAGATTCCAATGTGATGTGGATGATTCAAAGTCAACATCTGGATTTGTATTCATGCTCAATGGTGGTGCTGTCTCTTGGAAGAGTTCCAAGCAAGACACCATCACGGATTCAACCACTGAGGCTGAGTACATCGCAGCATCAGCTTCTGTGAAAGAGGCGGTTTGGATAAGGTATTTCGTTCAAGAGTTGGGTGTAATCCCTGAAGGAGTTGGTCCAGTCCCTGTGTACTGCGACAACACGGGTGCCGTTGCGCAAGCAAAGGAGCCAAGGTCTCACCAAATATCCAAACATATACTGAGAAAATACCACATAATCCGGGATATTGTGGCTAGAGGTGACATAGCAGTCGAGAGATTCGCCTCTGCAGACAACATTGCTGATCCACTTACGAAGCCCTTGCCAGGACCGTTGTTTGAAAAATATCACGAAACAATGGGACTGCGTCTGATGAGTAGTTGGCTATAGGGCAAGTGGGAGATTGTTAGAGTAGATGCCCAACTAGCCAACTTGTGGCGTGTGGGTTTTTATTGACTCTTTGTATAACGATATTTATTTATGAAATTAGTATTGTTTTATGGCATTCTTTATCTTCATTATTTTATAATGTTAACAATTGTGTTGGATAAAGACCTAGAATGTACCATAGTGTATGTTAGATGTGATAGTGGATATTGTGAGACCTGGAAAGTTGATTAAGATAAATTGTTGGATTAATCGATTTTAAGGATTTCTGGTGATTTAGATATTGTTTGAGGCTTTGGATTGCATTTTCGGGTCAGATTTCATATTTAAGCAATTCTGGAAGTTTTCGTATTTTTGAGATTTTTGGGTGAAAGCTGGTTTCGTGGTGAGAGCTGGTCGAATTGGTGGAATCCAGTCGTAGCGTGTTTTGGTAGCGCGAGATTCCTAAACGCCGTCGTTTTAGTGAAATCTGGATGCGTAGTGTTAAGTGAAAGCTGATAGCATGTTTGTATCCAGCTGCTTCTTTATCTCGTTTGTTGAGGGCAAAACCGTAGCATTTTGATTAGTTGGTGCGACGCCGTTTTGAGTGTTTCGTCTGGTACCAGCTGGTGGGATCTGTTCGCGTGTGCCTGCTGGTTGTCCAGCTGAGAGTAGATATCAACGATGGTCAACTCTACTGTAGCTTGCGTCTGGTTTCTTGTAGCTTGCGGCTGGTATTACGCGAGGGTTATCGACCGGATTTGATGATGTCAGCTATGCGACGTCGTTTTATTAAGTTGGAACGCTGCATTTTGATGCAACGTCTGGTATCAGCTTTGGAGTGTTATACAATCCAGATTTTGGATTTGAGAACCAGCCGATGGTTGTAAGCGACCAGCTGGTGGCAGATTTGATGATGTAAGCGGTGCGATGTCGTTTTGTTAAGTCGCTGTGACACCGTTTTGATTAGCGTTGTTTGAGAATTCAGCCATTGGTTCTTTGCATCTGCTGGTTGTATTTTTTTTTAGCGTGCGTCGACTGGTTTTATCGGTGGATGATTTTAACCAGCTTTTATGCGTGTATTTAAGGAAGACTTGGTCTTCGATTTGAGATACCAGATCCCATACTTAGCGATATTTTTCCCCGATCGTGTTCTTCGCTTCGAACCCTAGGCTACTGTTCACCGTAGCTTTTCTCCGGCAATTCCCATCGTTTCTGGCCGTCGTTTAGCACTTTCGAGGTAGCGTTGGACTCCTCTTGAGAAGGGATGATTTTAACCAGCTTTTACGCGTGTATTTAAGGAAGACTTGGTCTTGGATTTGAGATACCAGATCCCATACTTAGCGATATTTTTCCCCGATCGTGTTCTTCGCTTCGAACCCTAGGCTACTGTTCACCGTAGCTTTTCTCCGGCAATTCCCATCATTTCTGGCCGTCGTTTAGCTTTTTCGGGGTAGCGTTGGACTCCTTGAGAAGCTCTTCTTTTCTATACCATTCTTGGAGGCTGTTGTTGGCTAGAGCGAGATCGTGAAGTTGCTGTCTTTGGCCGTGTGTTGCGTCGTTGAGGTAGAACTTCGAATTGTTGTTGAGATCTTAGCCTTTGCTTAAGCTTCCTGTTAGTGGTATTGTTGGAATCAGTTTCTGGTTTGAGTTGTAACTCCCAGCCGTGGGTTTTGTGCTTGTGACTCATGAGATTTATGTTTGTACGTTGTATGTTCAGCAGGTTCCTAACCAGATCTCTCGGGCTCCTTGTTGTGGTATTTATTGCACATAATTGAGGTACGGATCTTGAGCTTGTAATTCAGCGTGGAACCTGGCTTGGATAAATTGCGAGATGGCTGTGGTTGGATTGCTGGGTGATGTTGATGCTCTTTGTGAGAGCTGTGTATGCTTACCGTGTGTAATTGTTGTGTTGCATATGGTTATATGTCTGTTGTTCCAGCATGTTGCATACACGCATTCCATTCAGCTATTGCAGCCTTTGTTCGTTGTTGTTTCTCTGTTTTCTTACCAGGATGCGAGGGCGAGCGGTGATTCCGCACTCTCATTTTCCCCTATGCGCCGAGTGGTTAGCTACCACAGTTCAAAGGTTGGGTTGTTGATGCATCTGGTAAGGGTGGGCGAGTAGGGGTGAGTGGGTAGCACCCACATGTCCTACACTCACCGTGGCCACATATTCTGTTGCATATTCCGTTGAGCTGTTGTCTCCTTCCTCATGCATAGCATCTGCATTTTATTCTTGTTGTTTACTGCTGTTTTATAGTTTCTCTCCGTACTGGGGTTTGACCCCATGTCCCTCCGGGGCTTGGTTGTTTTCCTTGTTGTGTTATATTCAGGAAACCCAGGTTTTACAGCTGGTCGTGGTTTTAACCCAGCTGGTGGCGCCCCAGGAGGTGGTTAGAGTATCCCAGTGGCATATAACATATTTATATGTATCAGTATTCTTGGCCAGGGGATTCCCTTGTTAGAGTAGATGCCCAACTAGCCAACTTGTGGCGTGTGGGTTTTCATTGACTCTTGTACAAACGATCTTTATATATGATATTCGCATTCTTTTATATGGCATTCTTTACTTTCATTATGTGTGTAATGATTTACAATTATGTTGAGTAAAGACCTAGATTACACTAAAGCGTATGTTAGATGTGATAGTGGGTATGACGGCTATCATGAAACACATCTAATAGTCGCTGTGTATTCTGAACATGTTCCTAGTCGATTGGGCCGTCAAAATGAGGATAAGGCCGCCCGAGTTCGAGACTAGTATCTATTGTTGCTGTTGTTATGCTATACTGTTGGTAATTTTTATAAACTGGGATATCTATTTTGAGCATCGCACTATTTTAAATTATATCGTTTTAAACCGTCAGGCCAAAAGCGAAAATTTTACCTGCTTTTTAGTAGCTTCTGCATGTGTTTGTATGTTTTATCTCTGATTAGAGCACGAGGCCTGACATTTTTGGTATCAGTGCTTAAGCTGGGATAAGCTCGATTTCTTTGATCACACTTGAGTCTAGGCACAGTGTTGTGTGTTGCATGTGCTTGGCTATGTGATTACGTGCTGCATATTTTTGTGTTATGTGCTATCTATGCTTTATCTGTTCTGTTTTGCTTGATTTTGTTGGGTGTTTTCGTAGAATGCAGCCTAGACGTCGTGGTAGAGGTAGGGGGCAGTTTGAGGAATCGGCAGGACAGAATGAGGATCGGCGTAGCGCTCCTAGTCTTTCTCGTAGTAGGCATGAGGAGGAGGATGAAGTTGGTGACTTACCTCCCTCGGTGGAGCGGATGGATGTTGTTATAGCACGGTTTCAGCGGATGAACCCTCCAGTTTTTAATGGTGATGAGTCCAGTGAGGATGCGGACTCGTGGCTCCGCAACATTATTGGTCTTTTCGATCGGGTGCAGTATGATGATGATCTTCGGCTGAGTTTAGCGACCCTCTTGCTTAGGAAGGCTGCAGAGCGCTGGTGGCGAGGCGCTTCGAGTACCTTGTTGGAGACCGGTGTTGGGATCTCTTGGGACAGTTTCTGCGAGACCTTCCGACAGGAGTACGTACCCGAGTCTTATGTGAACGATCGGGAGCGAGAGTTCGACCATCTGGAGCAGGGTTCCATGACTGTTTGGGAGTATGCTAGGAAGTTTTCTTCTCTGTTGGCGTACGTTCCCCATGTTTCTGGCCGGGAGAGGGCCAAGCGGACTAGATTTCTTGAGAGCTTGAACGAAGAGTTGTATCAAACCCAAGAGCTATGCTGAAGCAGTTGACACTGCTATTGATTTCGAGGAGGGTTTGTAGAGTCATCGTGCTCGCAGGCAGTAGGCGGTGCAGGTTAGTCGTCCTGCTATTCAGGGAGCACAGTCTTCCCAGTCCTCCCAGTCAGCCCATCAGCCCCAGCAGCATCAGCATCAGCAGCAGGTGGCTCAGCAGTCTGGCCGTCAGAGGTTTCGACCCCATGGTCAGTAGTTCAAGAATAAGTCGGGTTCCGGCTCTTCTGGTTCGGGCAGCTCGAGTAGCAGTGGTTCTCGGGCTGAGTTTTGTGGTTTTTGTGGTGGAAAGCATCCATCTATGCAGTGTGTTGGTGTGCAGGGTTCCTGCAACCTTTGTGGTCAGTACGGGCATTTTGCTAGAGTGTGTCCGTCAGCTGGATCGCAGCAGACCGCGGTCCAGCCTCAAGATCGTGGAGGTCAGTCTAGGGGTCGTTCCCCTCAGTTTCAGCAGCTCCGATTAGGTGAGACTTAGTTCAGGCCTTTTCAGCAGCCTGGACCTTCGCGTTTTGGGCAGTCGTCTCAACCTTTCTTCTCTAGACCCCAGCATTCTCAGGTTAAGCAGACCGCGGTCCAGCCTCAAGATCGTGGAGGTCAGTCTAGGGGTCGTTCCCCTCAGTTTCAGCAGCTCCGATTAGGTGAGACTTAGTTCAGGCCTTTTCAGCAGCCTGGACCTTCGCGTTTTGGGCAGTCGTCTCAACCTTTCTTCTCTAGACCCCAGCATTCTCAGGTTAACACCATCACTAGGGAGCAGGCCGAGGAGACACCGAGTCGGGTGATCGCAGGTACTTTCCTTGTTTTTGATTTTTCTGCACGTGTGTTGTTTGACACCGGTGCATCGCATTCGTTTATTTCTGATTCGTTTGTTGTTGAGCATGGTCTGTGTACCATTTCTTTGCGTGATGCCGTTTCTGTTTCTACTCCTGGTGGTGTGAGCCTGTTCTCCCAAGAGGTTTTGATAGATGGTGTGTTGCAGTTTGGTGAGCATGTCCTGTTAGCAAACTTGATTCGATTGATGCTGTGGGATTTCGATTGCATAGTTGGGATGGATGTGCTGTCCAACTATAGGGCCTCTGTGGATTGTTTTCATGGAATTGTTCATTTTAGGCCTTTGTCTGGCGAGAAGTGGGACTTCTATGGCCAGGATTCTAGATCGAAGATTCCCTTAGTCTCAGCGATGGAGATGTTTAGCTTGTTGTCTTTGGGGAATGCTGGCTTTATGATCTACGCTTTGGATGAGTCTTCTTCTTCCCGTGTGTAGCTCAGTGACGTTCCCGTTGTGCGACACTTTCCCGATGTGTTTCCGGAGGAGATTCCTAGTTTCCCTCCGAGGTGGGAGATTGACTTCAGCATAGAGCTGGTGCCTGGCACAGCTCCGATTTCGCGTGCTCCTTATCGTCTAGCGCCTGCGGAGTTGAGAGAACTCAAGGTGCAGTTAGATGATTTGCTGGAGAAAGGTTTTATCCAACCTAGTATGTCACCGTGGGGAGCGCCCATTCTATTTGTGAAGAAGAAGGATGGCTCAATGCGGATGTGCATTGATTTTCGCCAACTGAACAAAGCCACTGTCAAGAACAAGTACCCGTTGCCGAGAATCGATGATCTGTTTGATCAGTTGCAAGGTTCTGCGGTGTATTCAAAGATTGATCTTCGTTACGAGTACCATCAGCTGAGAGTGAGAGAACAAGATGTCGCGAAGACTGCTTTTAGTACCAGGTACGGGCATTTCGAGTTTCTGGTGATGCCATTTGGATTGACTAATGCCCCTGCAGTCTTTATGGATTTGATGAACCGGGTTTTCCGCGAGTTAATTGATCAGTTTGTGATCGTGTTCATTGACGACATCTTAGTTTATTCGAAGACTCCTTTGGAGCACAAGGAGCATTTGCGTATTGTCCTTCAGACGCTGAGAGACCAGCAGTTGTATGCAAAGTTTTCCAGTGTGAGTTCTGGTTGGATCGCGTCGTTTTTTTTGGGACATGTGATTTCAGCCGAGGGGATTTCGATGGATCCCAGTAAGGTTGATGCCGTTTTGAACTGGGAGCGTCCCAGGAATGTTTCCGAGATTCGTAGTTTCTTGGGTCTGGCTGGCTATTATCGTCGCTTCATTGAGGGATTCTCTAGTATAGCAAAGCCAATGACTCATTTGACTCAGAAGGACAAACGTTTTGTTTGGACTGAGCAGTGTGAGAATGATTTTCAACCGCTTAAGGAGAAATTGACTACTGCGCCTGTGTTGGCTCTGCCGTTCGGAACGGGTGGATTTGTTGTTTGCTCTGACGCTTCGCTTAATGGATTGGGTTGTGTTCTGATGCAGAATGGTCGAGTCATTGCGTATGCCTCGCGGCAATTGAAACCGCACGAGACTTGTTATCCAGTCCACAATTTGGAGTTAGCAGCGATGGAGTTGCTAAAGGACTTTGATTGTGAGATTAAATACCAGCCTGGGAAGTCGAACGTAGTGGTCGATGATTTGAGCAGGAAGGCTAGTGAGATGCTTGCTTTGTTGTACATCTCTAAGGATCAAGAGCATCTTAACACTACGGGTTGGAGATTCTACCCAGCTGAGGATTGCGTTGTGGTTTCATCTTTCCAAGTGGAGCCACAGATTGTCTCTACCATTCGAGCAGCTCAGAGGACTGATCCGTCTATCCACGAGTTGAAGTTGAAGGTCAGGGCTGGCGAAATTGAGGACTATTCTGTCTCTTTCGATGGTTGTTTGCGTTTCCGGGGCAGGCTGGTTGTGCCCAATTTGATTGATTTGAAGGAGGATATCCTTCGAGAAGCGCACTGTAGCGGACATAGTGTTCATCCTGGTGCACGGAAGATGTACCATGCTTTGAAGACGCACTTTTGGTGGGCTGGCCTAAAGAGTGACGTTGCTGGTTTTGTCGCTCGTTGTTTGAATTGTCAGATGGTTAAGGCCGAAAGGATGAGACCCGATGGTCTGTTGCAGAGTTTGGAAGTGCCCCAATGGAATTGGGAGCACATAACTATGGATTTCGTGACGCACCTGCCTCGTTCCAGCAGAGGATGCGATGCTATTTGGGTGGTTATAGACCGTTTGTCAAAGTCTGCACATTTTATTCCCTATGGGATGACATTCTCGTTGAAGAAGATGGCGAAGCTGTACATTGATTTTGTTGTTAGATTGCATGGTGTGCGTGTTACAATCGTTTCTGACCGAGATCCGAGGTTTACTTCCAGGTTTTGGAAGAGTTTGCAAACAGCATTGGGTACCAGATTGGCGATGAGCACCACGTATCACCCCCAGACAGATGGCCAATCTGAGCGCACTATCCAGACGCTGGAGGATATGTTGCGAGCTGTTGTGTTGGATTTCGGTGGTAGCTGGCAAGATGCGTTGTCTTTAGTAGAGTTTTCCTACAATAACAGCTATCAGGTGACGATTGGCATGGCACCGTTTGAGGCTTTGTATGGCAGAAAGTGCAGATCGCCGGTATGTTGGGAAGAAGTGGGGGAGAAGCAGCTATCTGTCCCTTAATTTGTGCAGCAAATGAAAGATCATGTGGATCTTATTAGACAGCGGATGAAAGCTGCCCAGGATCGCCAAGCCAGTTATGCGAATAAGAGGCGTCGACCTCTTGAGTTTCAGGTTGGTGATCGTGTATTTCTCAAAGTTTCTCCATTTCGCAGTGTGATGCGCTTTGGACACAAGGGAAAGTTAGCCCCTCGTTACGTCGGACCGTATGAGATTGTTGAGAGGATTGGACCTTTAGCGTATCGGCTGTTGTTGCCGTCAGAGTTGTCTTCTCTACATGATGTCTTTCATGTTTCCATGTTGAGGAAGTATGAGCCAGATCTGTCTCATATGCTTAGGACTGACGAGGTGGAGCTAGATCAGTCGTTGAGCTATCAGGAATATCCCTTGCAGATCCTTGGAATAAAAGAGAAACAGTTGAGGAATAAGACCATTCTGTTGGTGATGGTGCAATGGAGCAAACATGGCAGGGAAGAAGCTACTTGGAAGCTGGAAGAAAAGATGCAGCGTGAGTGGCCGCATCTGTTTGAGTAGCTGTTGAGCTAGAATTCCAGTAGTTTGTAGCTTTTGGTTGTATTTCTTCCCTAGTTGTTGTTAATTGTTTGCTCAATTATCTTGAACTCTTGGCCTTGTGATAGGCGAGTTCCTATTTTTGTATTGTTGCTGCTGTGTTGTGTTCCAGAGTTGTTGTTGTGATTTCGGAGACGAAATCCTTTTTAGTGGGGTAGAAATGTGAGACCTGGAAATTTGATTAAGATAAATTGCTGGATTAATCTGTTTTAAGGATTTCTGGTGATTTAGATATCTGTTTGAGGCTTTGGATTGCATTTTCGGGTCAGATTTCATATTTAAGCAATTCTGGAAGTTTTCGTATTTTTGAGATTTTTGGGTGAAAGCTGGTTTCGTGGTGAGAGCTGGTCGAATTGGTGGAATCCAGTCGTAGCGTGTTTTGGTAGCGCTAGATTCCTAAACGCCATCGTTTTAGTGAAATCTGGATGCGTAGTGTTAAGTGAAAGCTGGTAGCATGTTTGTATCCAGCTGCTGCTTTATCTCGTTTGTTGAGGGCAAAACGGTAGCGTTTTGATTAGTTGGTGCGACGCCGTTTTGAGTGTTGCGTCTGGTACCAGATGGTGGGATCTGTTCGCGTGTGCCTGCTGGTTGTCCAGCTGAGAGTAGATGTCAACGATGGTCAACTCTACTGTAGCTTGCGTCTGGTTTCCTGTAGCTTGCGGCTGGTATTGCGCGAGGGTTATCGACCGGATTTGATGACGTCAGCTATGCGACGCCGTTTTATGAAGTTGGAACGCTGCGTTTTGATGCAACTTCTGGTATCAGCTTTTGAGTGTTATACCATCCAGCTTTTGGATTTGAGAACCAGCCGATGGTTTTAAGTGACCAGCTGGTGGCAGATTTGATGATGTAAGCGGTGCGACGTCGTTTTGTTAAGTCGCTGCGGCACCGTTTTGATTAGCGTTGTTTGAGAATTCAGCCGTTGGTTCTTTGCAGCTGCTAGTTGTATTTTATTTACCGTGCGTCGACTGGTTTTGTCGGTGGATGATTTTAACCAGCTTTTACGCGTGTATTTAAGGAAGACTTGGTCTTCGATTTGAGATACCAAATCCCATACTTAGCGATATTTTTCTCTGATCGTGTTCTTCGCTTCGAACCTTAGGCTACTGTTCACCGTAGCTTTTCTCCGGAAATTCCCATCGTTTTCGACCATCGTTTAGCACGTTCGAGGTAGCGTTGGACTCCTCTTGAGAAGCTCTTCTTTTCTATACCATTCTTGGAGGCTGTTGTTGGCTAGAGCGAGATCGCGAAGTTGCTGTCTTCGGCCGTGTGTTGCGTCGTTGAGGTAGAACTTCGAATTTTTGTTGAGATCTTAGTCTTAGCCTTTGTTTAAGCTTCCTGTTAGTGGTATTGTTGGAATCAGTTGCTGGTTTGCGTTGTAACTCCCAGCCGTGGGTTTTGTGCTTGTGACCCGTAAGATTTATGTTTGTACGTTGTGTGTTCAACAGGTTCCTAACCAGATCTCTTGGTCTCCTTGTTGTGGTAGTTATTGCACAGAATTGAGGTA
>KQ994551.1:1454-18689 GCA_001598015.1 Dorcoceras hygrometricum
GAACGAGGTAGATGAGTCACGAAATCCATGGCGATGTGCTCCCAATTCCATTGGGGCACCTCCAAACTCTGTAGTAATCCACCATGTCTCATTCTCTCAGCCTTAACCTGCTGGCAATTCAGACATCTAGCAACAAAAGCAGAAATGTCGCTCTTCATACCTTCCCACCAATAGTGAGACTTCAAGGCATGGTACATCTTTCGCTCGCCTGGATGCACACTGTACCGACTACAATGTGCTTCATTCATGAGGGTCTCCTTCAATCAGGTTCGGAACTACTAACCTCCCTCTGAACCTCAAACATCCATCAGAAGCAACAGAGAAATCATTAGACTGACCTGACTGCGCCTTAATCCTCAACTCATGGATATAGGGGTCGGTCCTCTGCGCCTCCCTGATGTTCATCACAATCTACGGTTCCACCTGAAGAGAAGAAACAAAGAAATACTGATCATCCGGCTGGAATCGCCAACCAGAAGTACTCAACTCCTCATGAAACTTTGAAATACTCAAGGATGCTAACATATCAGGCTGGGTCTTTCGACTTAGAGCGTCTGCTACCAAGTTCACTCGCCCAGGCTGATACTGAATCTCACAGTCAAAGTCCTTAAGCAATTCCATCCAGCGACGCTGCCTCATGTTCAAGTCTGACTGTGTGAAGATGTATTTCAGGCTCTTGTGGTCGGTGTACACCACAAATTCTTCACCATAGAGATAATGCCGCCAAATCTTCAAGACAAACACTATCGCAGCCAAATCCAAATCATGAACCGGGTACCTCGTCTCGTGAGGCTTCAACTGTCGAGACGCATAGGCGATCACGTACCCGTTCTGCATCAGAACACACCCTAAACCATTCAGAGAAGCATCGGAGCACACAACAAATCCTCCGGAGCCAGACGGTAGGGCCAAGACAGGAGCAGTAGTCAACTTCTCCTTCAGCGTCTGAAAACTGTACTCGCACTCATCAGTCCATACAAATCTCTTATCCTTCTGAGTCAGCTGCGTCATAGGCCTGGCTATCGAAGAAAACTTCTCAATGAAACGCCTATAGTAGCCAGCCAATCCCAAGAAACTACGGATCTCCGATACATTCCTAGGTCTCTCCCAGTTCAAAACTGCTTCGACATTGCTAGGATCCACCGAAATTCCTTGTGCCTAAATCACGTGACCCAAAAAGATAATCCTGTTGAGCCAAAACTCGCACTTGCTGAATTTGGCATAGAGCTGCGAGTCTCTCAATCTCTGCAATACTAGTCTCAAATGCTCCTTGTGCTCTCTCTTGCTCCTCGAGTACACCAGGATGTCATCTATGAAGACGATAACGAATCGATCGATATACTCGCTGAAGACGCGATTCATCAAATCCATAAAGACAGCGGGGGCATTCGTCAATCCAAACGGCATGACAAGAAACTCAAAATGCCCATATCGAGTCCGGAAGGCTGTCTTTGCCACATCAGCGTCTCTAATTCGCAACTGGTGATAACCAGAGCGCAAGTCAATCTTCGAGTAAACAACCGATCCCTGCAACTGATCGAACAAGTCATCAATCCTCGGCAGAGGATACTTGTTCTTCACCGTGGCCTTATTCAACTGTCTGAAGTCCACACACATCCTCATAGTACCATCTTTATTTTTCACAATAAAATCGGAGCTCCCCAAGGCGACATGCTCGGTCTGATGAAGCCTTTCTCTAAGAGATCACTCAACTGTTCCTTCAGCTCTTTCAACTCTGCGGGCGCACCGATAAGGAGCTCTAGAAATCGGGGCGGTACCGGGCACCAACTCAATACTGAAGTCGATCTCGCGTCGAGGTAGGAATCCAGGAATCTCATCTGGAAACACGTCGAGAAACTCTCGAACGACGGGGATGTCACGCAACTCTAAACGCTGCTCCTGGGAACTGTCAAGCGCATAGATCAAAAATCCTGCATTACCTAGCGATAGCAGGCTAAAAATCTCCATAGCGGACACTAGGGGAATCTTCGACCTCGAATCCGTGCCGTAGAAATCCCACCTCTCACCCGTATCAGGGCGAAATCTCACCACACCATGGAAGCAATCAACGGTAGCCTTATAGCTAGATAACACGTCCATTCCCAAAATACAGTCGAAATCTCTAATCCCCAACACAATCAAATTGGTCACCAAAACATGCTCATCAAACCTAATCAGGCAATCTACTACTACCTCTCGAGACCACAGGTTCACACCAGCAGGAGTAGACACAGAAACAACATCACACAGTGGGGAAGAACTCAACCCACGCTCAAACACAAACATCTCAGATATGAAGGAGTGTGATGCACCAGTGTCAAACAAAACTCTCACAGTATAATCATAAATAGAGCATGTACCTCTAATCACCATGCCCGGAGTCTCCTCAGCATGATCTCCCGTCAAGGCGTTCGCCTGCGCCTGCTGGGGAATCTGAAACGGGGGTCAGGAAGGTCCTCCAAAACGTGACGGCTCACGAGGCTGGAAACCAGATCGCTGGGACTGAGCGAAAGGTTGCTGTCGCTGAGAAGAACCACTAGCGGAACCCTGCTGCGACTGACCAGTAGACCGCCCTCCAATCGAAGGACACGCTCTAGCGAAATGTCCCGGCTGCCCACAAAGATGGCAGAGTCCTCGGACTCCTCGACACTGCGAAGTCTCATGTCTCCCTCCGCACTGAATACAGAATCCGCCTCCAGAACCGCAACCAGAACCACTGCCAGAACCAGAGCTCACGGAACCAGAAGAACTCGAATGGCCCTTCTTATTGAATTGCTTCCCTCGAGGTCTGAACTGCTGGCGACTCGACTGCTGTGACCCCTGAGGAGACTGATAAGACTGCGACACCGCCTGAGCTGGCTGAGAAGCACGTCCAGACGTCTGATGTATCGGAGCCTCAGGATCCATCAAACTCTCCTCGATATCAACCGCGTTGTTCACAGCTTCCATAAAGGTCGCCGGGGACCCAGACAGCACCATCCGATAAAGGTCAGGTCTCAAGCCCTTCAAGAACTTGTTCCTCTTCGTTCGCTCTTGGTTCGCCACAGCTGGCATGTACACTAGAAACGCAGAAAACCGCCTCGCATACTCGGCCACACGCATATCACCCTGCTTCAAATTATCAAACTCACGCTCTCGGCTAGCGAAATAGGACTCTGGAGTGTATTAGCGTCGAAAAGCCTCACAGAAAGCATCCCAAGTGAGCATCGTCCCACTATCTCGAAGCATCCTAGAAGTACTCCTCCACCAGCGCTGCGCATCATCTCGCAGCTGCAGCACTGCCAACTTCAGTCTCTTTTCCGGAGAGTACTCCAAGGTATCAAATAACTCTTCCATCTGAACAAGCCACGCCTCCGCCCTAGCATCACCCTCAGTACCGGCCAACGTCGGTGGGTTCGTCCGCTGGAATCGGGCTAAGACCAACTCCATTCCACCTATCTGCCTAGTGACGTCCTCAACCTGAGCGTCATCATCACTACCTGCTCTATATTCCTCCACGGAACGTCTAGTCCTCCTACCTCCTCCTCGTCTCGGCGGCATCTAAACAAGCCTAGAGGTAAGATCTCACAGCAGATAGAATAACAAGACAGATAATAGATCACATAAGTCACAGAGGCAGTCAAAATCAAATCAAAAATCTGTGCCTAGACTCGAGTGTGATCAAAAGAAATCGAGCTTATCCCAGTTTAAGCTCTGATACCAAAAATGTCAAGCCCCGTGCTAATTACTAACAATTAACACAAAATAAGCGCATAAACACGGAAGCTAAAATTAGGGCTTAAAAATTTTTCGAAATACAATGGGCCTGAACTTCAAATCATATATTCAATACTCAAATATGAGTTGACTCAAACTCAAATGCAACAAGTAGCAACAAAATATCCAATCAAATACAGATCCCCAATACATGATAACACGGGACATCCCCCCCGGTTCAATACATATCATATATAGACTGGGACTCAGGGACGCGGGGATCGACCAGCTGAACTTCCACTCGGTCCAGCTTGGTTACCTGAAGTTCCTGCAAATGGGCAACGCAGACCCAAACAAGACAAAAGCAAGAAACAAGTACGAGGTCAAGCCTCAGTACGAAGAGCTATCAAAGAAGATAAACATGCAACATACTATAAATCGATGCTATGAATGCATGAGGCTGTCAAAGGAAATCGGTCAGCTAGGCCGGTGCATCAACCGGCAATCATATCAAGTCGCCTCTATACCACGGTCTATCAACCGAGAAATCATCGGTCCGTGATCATCGGGGCCCGTCAGCCCATCACAGCTCAACGGTAGACACTCGTATCCGGTAGTCACCGCTCCGACGATAGCGTTGGACTTTTCGGGCACGACCCAACAGTCGGCCAGTCACAACGTGGCACCCAATCAGGTTATCAAATCAAATATGTAAATCAGGCTCAAGATGTATGCATGAATGCCATTCAATATCCATGCTAGATGCATACAATTTATAATACGTGAAGAAAAACATAACTCAATCAATTCCATCATATAAATTCACGTAAGCCACATAACAGCAGTTCACAACATCGAAACATAGACATGTTCACGCTCAAGCTGCTAAGGGCTGCTCCAATCGTACCTTTCTTCTTCAATTTACCTAACAGATTTCTCCTGATTCAAGATCATGTGACAGGAACTTCCTGGAAGCTGAAATCTGTCACAACATAGCCAATATCTAAGCTCAATTCTAATCATAGACACGCTAATCCTACGGCCAGAAGTCTAATTCGATTCCTATACTTATATGCAGGAATTAGCTACAAAAACAGAGCTGAAATCTACTAGAAATGCTCACCCAAAAGCTCACGCTAGCAGAAGAATGCACGCACAGACTTCTCTTAAAAAGCTTCGAACTCCAGCAGCTTCGCGCTTCTACGCTCGCTCTAAAACTAGGTTCGAAATGGGCAGCAAACGAAAGAGCTAAGTTAAGGGAGTCCAGCGCCACTCAAATCTTCAAAAACAGAGGCTGGAATCATCGGAAAAATGGCGATGAAAGGTAACGGTGAACAGTAGCTATTACGAGGGTTTGGAAAAGAGGAGATAAGGAATATCTGGCTCAAAATAATTCTAAGTGTCGATCAACACTTCTATAAATACCTCTTAAAGCCTCGCCTGATGATTCATTAAAATCAATCGAAGTGACCAGCAGAAGTCTATCAGCAGCAGCCCTCTTTTCCTTTCGTTAATTTCAGCAGCAACGACCAAAAAGCAATCGCAAGAAACACTCCAAAACGACACCGTTCCAACTTATCAAAACGATGCCGTAGCGATACATCAGCTGACAACAGCTCTCGCAAGCACAACAACCAAAAGCTGGTAACAGCTCTCTCTCCAAAACAATCCATCTGCTGGTCGCGTGAAATTACTCAAAACGTCGACGCATCAACTAATCCAAACGACGTCACTTCTCAACATTATAGTATTTGCGCGCCTGCTGGTCAGCAGCAACCATCACAACGCAATCTACTGCCAGCAGAAATGAATACGTCACGCCTACGTCATCATATCTATTAACAGCTCTTGCGACTGATTCCTCAACCCATCTGCTGATCGTCCTCCACTAGCGCAACTGCTGAATCCAATAGTCAACACTCCAAAATGTTGACTAATACATGTCACTTCCTCATTCAATCTCACACTAAGCGCAACATCTGCCAGCAGCAACTTCAACTCGAACTAAAACCATCAGATCTCTTTGCGTTACGCTTACATCACCTCTGCTGATTCCAAATCCACCAGCAGCGAGCTACAGTAAGGTTTACCTGCGTTGACTCCGCTACAGTAGTGTGCTGTTAGCAGCTTTGCACCAAAATTCGCTACGATTTAATCCAAAACTTTACGCAACGTGCGAAATCAGCATGAACCTCAAAATTTACGTAATTAATCCCAAATCAAATCAATTAATCACAAATCTAAATTCTCAATCCTCACACCGTCCTTCACGACTCAACATTGATGGGTCAATCTTGACACGTGATAGTAAACGGCGTCATATTATTGGGCCCTTACTGGACGTGAGGTGAATACATGGAGGTTGCACCGGCTGTAATCGGAAACTACCTTTTGGGGGTCATGGATGGCTGATATTATTCGGGTCCATGATCGCTTGATTGGGCTCCGTGTACCCACTAAAGAAACCTATTTTCTCGATTTCATTAGAGGGTGGTGAAATCGTTAAAATAGTGGGAGGGTAATTCATAAAACTTAATGACCATGTTTTATGTCTTAGCGTTTATTTTATATATAGTTAGTAATGTATGTCTGTTTTCTTTTCAGTATAACTGCTTTATAAAATGGTTTCGATGAAAAACCCGCTCGCTGCTATACTGGATAGCAACAGGTTCACCGATCTGAACTACCAAGACTGGCTCCGGAACCTCAATCTTGTTTTGGCTTCGGAGAAGCTCCTCTATATGATAGAGAAGTGCCCTCCGGAGGAAACCCCTGCCGATATCAGCCCTGAGGAGCTGATTACACTTAACCAATGGTGGGACGACGAGGTTAAAGCTCGATGCTATGTGATGGCATTGATGTCCAATGAAATGAAACGGCGCTTTGAGAAGACAAAGTATGCCTCTGCCATTCTCTTTCATCTCAAGGAACTGTATGGGGAGAACTCTCGAATGAGAGGTTCACAGCTGTCAAGGAGCTGATGACGAGCCGCATGCGCGATGGGACTTCGGTCCGCAAGCATGGGGTTCGTATGATTGGGCTCGTTGAAAAGCTGTCGGGCCTTGATATCGCACTTCCACATGAGCTGTCTGTGGATGTACTTCTCCTCTCGCTACCATCTGCATTTGACCCCTTTGTGGTCAACTTCAACATGAACAAGCTGGAAGCCACCCTTGAAGAGGTGGTTAACATGCTTGTAGTGTTTGAGGGGACTATAAAGAAGGACAAACCCGTCCTCCTTCTGGGTTCTTCTTCCTCTGCGAAGAAGGGGCCCAGACGCAAGAGCAAGAAGCGTTCTGCTCCTGCGAAGGAGGAAATGTCTGCCAAGAAGCCAAAGGCAAAGGCTTCTAAGCCAAACAAGAGCGAGGATATTTGCCACCACTGCCACAAGGCTGGGCATTGGAGGAGGAACTGTAAGGAGTACCTCGAGCAGTTGCGAACTGCGAAAGGTATGTTCTACATTGAAATAAATATGTCTCTTAATTCAACTTCTTGGGTACTTGATACCGGATGTGGATCTCATATCTGCAATGATTTGCAGGTGATGACAAGAAGTCGACGTCTTAAAGAGGGTGAGACCCACTTGAGGCTTGGCAATGGAGCAAGAGTTGCTGCAGTAGCTATAGGAGATATTTATTTATTTCTGTCTTCAGATTTTAAGTTGTTGTTACGAGACGTTTTATTTGTTCCTGAATTGATTAAAAACATTATTTCTATTCCTATGCTTGATAGAGATGGATATTCTTGTATGTTTGCTAATTCGATTTGCAATATTTACAAGAATGAATGTTTAATTGGAATTGGGGAACGCGAAAACGATTTATACACCTTAAAATTAAAAGACGTTCCAACTCGCGATGTCGAAACACACACAACAAAAATTAAACGGAAACACGATAACTTGAACCCAGCACAACTTTGGCACGCTAGGCTAGGTCACATTTCCATAAGCAGGATGAACAAGTTGGTTAGGAGTGACATGTTTGATCTGTCAGACATTAACTCCCTACCGACTTGTGAGTCAAACCCTTAAGCCAGTAATACCTATAACTATATCAATAACTCAATGTTTTTATTCTAAAAAAATATTATTCTAAAACAAAAATAATAACTCAATATTTTTCTTTTATCAAAATCAAATATAATTAAAATTTTATAATAATAAAATGATGACGATGATAATTTCTTCCAAACATATGTAACTATTTAAACTAAATTATACATTAGAAAAGCTTGATAATGAAAAAAAAATTAAATACTTAAAAAACGGATTACTGCGGAAGCAAAGTAAGATTATAATTTCTGCTATAATAATAAAATGATGACGATGATCGTTTCATTGTGCTTGTTGTTTGTAGTGGATGTTACCAAATTTATCTTGGGATTCAGTTAGTTATATCAGTCAAAAGAAAGTTTTTGTTTTTATGCAAGAGTGTTTTAACATTTATATATGTAAGATGTTTGGACAAAGTACATATAATAATAATCTAACTTGGAAAAAATTGAAAAGATCATACAAATTAATAACGCAACGTAATTAAAATATCTGACTATAACTATTACATCATAGTAGGTTTTTCACAACACAGTGACGTTTATTATATATTTATATTACATTATGAATTGCTTTTTGCTACATTTATTATTTCGAGTTTATTTTTTTCTAATTAGTTTAAATAATGGGCGGCGTTGATAGATGAGCAAAATACAAGAAAGAAGATCCTTAATGAGTTGGAGCACAAAATGCCCAAAAGGCAACATCTTTTTTAATAATTTCCCACTCAAAAACCAAAAGCACGAAGGATAAGTATTAATCAATCGGTAAGAATTTTGTAATTTGTTTGCATCTTGGAAAATTAATTATATCGTACCTAAGGCTTCGTTTTGGGAGTAGGATTTGAACAGAAAAGAAGGGAAAGGAAAGGAAATTTTAAAAAATAGGTTGTCTGGGGATATTTTTATACATGACAAACACGTTGCAGCAATGAAGATCCTACACATTAAAGGAGAAGGACATAAAGCTCCTTTCTGCCGGAGGAGCTGAATGGCTTTTCAAAATGATCTTCGACACATATTTTCCTTCAGCCCTTTTCCTTAATACGGGTGAAATCGATATGAGGCTAACCCTGGCCAGTCCTGGTACATAAGCAGCGTGGATTTGTGTTAATCATCCGAATATAAACATATACATTCCAGTTTAGAATATGAAAGCCTGGATTCTAGAACATCTTCCTCACTAATACCTTTATATTTGACTTCAGATGGAAGGATTTGAATGTATTTTATTATTTATTAACTTCACACTAAGAATCCAATCTATCTCCAAATTTGCTTACACTATAGTTAAACTAGTAACAATAGATTCAAATCCTTAGAATACTGAAATTCTTTAAAATCCATTGTGGTTAATATAAATATAACTTAAATGTTGTATTTGAGTCATCCATGCATTTCAAATCCTTCCATCCAAACCCACCAGCAACGACATTCTCCGGCTGCATTTAGACATTTTATGTGGCATAAAAGCACATACAAAACATGATAAATCCACGGGAAAGCCGAAGAACGCCTGGCAAACGTTTGTCCCTAGATCAAAATCTCATGTGCCCTGTATAAAAGCAGAGGGCTGGACAATCTATACAACAGATTGGACATGAAACTACAACCAGTTAAGCATAAGATGGGGAACAAAGGCTAAAATGTAAGATGCTTATTGAGAATGAGATAGGGAATCACAAGATGTAGGTGGCTCTAAGTAATGAACAAGGTGCTGAAACTTACGACTCTCCTCCTTCAAACGATCTTGTCAACGGATTTCTTCTCGAGATTTTGCCAAGAGAGGTACGACATCAACTTAGAACTGTTGATTAGTACCACTCGTGCATGTGAAGGACTGAGTTCTTGAAGTAGTGCGAGCAACACCAGAAAATGAAGACAGTCACTTGCAATAGTCGGGGTAGTATCATGACTATCGCACGACACCAAGTCCCTTAACACAGCTGAACAACTCCAGAAAAGGCAAACAATTACACTCTGCGGGTCATCTTTACCCTGTACAGACAACTTACTAAGCCTGTATTAAAAAATTGATTCCAGTTCTCATCTTATGCTTAAGAATCCAAAAGAATCTACCCAATGCTACAACCATACATCTAAGCAGGAGATGGTCTGCGAAATTTACAATAATTAACACGAGAGAATGATTAACAAAATACACCACATAGAAAGATGCAAGACAAAGCTCCTCAGTTGTCCCTTCATCTCCACCTACAGCACTACCGCTATACACGGTAGAGCAGTTCAGAAATTGGAACGATGCATAGAATGTAATATCATCATCGGAGACAGGTGACATAGCAGTTGAGAGAGTCGCCTCTGCGGACAACGTTGTTGATCCACTTACGAAGCCCTTGCCTGGACCCTTGTTTGAAAAACATCGCGAAACAATGGGACTGCGTCTGATGAGTAGTTGGCTTTAGGGCAAGTGGGAGATTGTTAGAGTAGATGCCCAACTAGCCAACTTGTGGCGTGTGGGTTTATAGACTCTTGTATATGACAATCTTTATATATGATATTAGCATTTATCCATATGGCATTCTTTACTTTCATTGTGTGTATGATGATTTACAATTGCGTTGAGTAAAGACCTAGAATACACTAAAGTATATGTTAGATGTGATAGTGGGTATGACGGCTATCATGAAACACATCTAATAGTCACTGTGTATTCAGAACATGTTCCTAGTCGATTGGGCCGTCAAAATGAGGATAAGACCGCCCGAGTTCGAGACTAGTATCTGCGATGCGAAGTACCATGTTTCATTGGTAGGGAAAATTGTGATGTTCTGAGCATGCAGATAGATAGTGACCTGGTGATCTATCGAACTACCCTCGTTCGGACTTTCCAAGTGGTTACCATTTGTCGAGTGGATAAGTCCGAGGTCTTGGTTGTACTGATTAGTCCTCACGACTCGAGACGTCATTGAGACTCTACATGATAGGCGTCTCACTTTGACCCGTTTGCCGACTCACTTGGGGTCATAAGGCGTTGGGATTGGGTGAGCCCCGATGCATGTAGGAGTCGATGCATCGTTGTCGAGGATTCACCGCTCGCAGACATGCGTGGATATCCTATGCTATGTGAGGGGATTATAGTGTATAAATCTCTGGCCAGAGTACTAGAAGTGTTTTAGGTAAATGTGTTTACCTAGTTACACTCGCGATGTCACTATTCGATCTCCAAGATATATGCATAGCTATCGGATCTATAGCGACTCTCGATTTACCAATGGTCGTTGATCTGATCGGGATATATGGATTGAAAGGACCGTACTGTACGCTAACCACGACCAACTGGTTCTTGCAGGCACTATCAGTGATACCTAGGGGATCATGGGGCGATGTTGCTAGACGCTCTTACCATGATCCGATGGACAAGTCCGGAATTGTGATTCCGGAGCCACAATGGTTGTGGGCCCACGGCTAGCTGTATCCCTGAACCATTGAGGGTCACACAAGCACTGGATTCGAGATTCCCGTACGGATACTCAGCTCAATGTGTTGAGCATACGAAGAGGATTTTGGGAGTGCGACTTCCTAAAAGTCAACAGAGGTCACATCGTGATTTGCCGATGTTGAGGGGCAAAACGGTCATTTTTCAATTTAGGGTTAGATGATCTGAAAAATTGTTTTTTCACATCATAACATTCAGTTTTGGAAACTGAGTCGATCGGTCCGATCTGATCGGCGATCAGAGTTACGATGAAGTCACAGCAATGGATATCGTCATTTGGACCCGGGCCCGATGGGCCGGTCCAAGTCCATTGTTAGTCTACTTAATGTAGACTTAAGCACTTTAATCACAACTCAATTCATAACACTACAACCCTAACCCTAAGCAAAAACCGCCGCCCACTCTCTTCATCTACCTCACGCCGCCGCCGTGCGCCGGCCGCCGCCGCCGCTCGCCTGAAAATTGTTTCCGGCCTAGTTTTTCGAGGAGAATTCGTTGGCGATAAAATCCTTCAGCTTTCTAGTGCAGGCTGATTGGAGGGAGATTGATTCCGGTCGTGGACTTGATTGATGGATCTACCGCCACCTACCGTGAAGAGCCGGCGTTCTTGTAATTCCGGTTGGAGCCAGGCACAAGTGCCAGCAAGGTATTCCTTAAAACACCCTATGATTGTCATAGAACTTGAATTGTTCATCGTATTGATCGTCTCCCGGCACATATAATTTTTGTTCTTCCGCTGCCCGGCCGGGGGGCGCGATCCGGATCCCAACAAGAATGATGTGTTGAAAAATGAGACCAGTGAGCTCAAAGCTGAAATCAAAATATTGAAGCAAGTAGTGAGCGCCTGTAATCGGTCTTCTCGATCTCTTCACAAACTGAATGAGAGTCAAAAACTAGCCAATGATAAGTCTGGTTTGGGATTCAATAGTAGTGAATTCAGTGAAGGAGAGACCAGTACTCAGTCACAGCAGGCCTATGACAAGTTCAATAAAATGAGTTTTGTCAAAGCTAATGTGATATATGACTGCTTTGAGTCGGTAAAATATGATGATCAGAACTCTCCAAAGTTGAGCGATAATGGAAAGGCTGGTATCGGCTTTTCAAAACCTGAGAGCTCCAAGCCTAATGTGAGGCTCTCAGCTCACAATTAATTCTCTAATCTCAATCAGTGGATTATTAATTTAAACTAAACAAGTTTAGTAAATCTATTCTGGTTCATATATAAGTTACAAAAAAAAAAATTTTACATCTAGACTATCAGCTGGTGTTTACTCGTCCTGCTGCTGATCCAGCGTCTAGGTAGTTATTTCTCGCTACCCGTGGTTGCTCCCCACTAGTTCTTTCTTCCTGTTGTCATGCACACATACAAAACAAAACAACAGCCGGATAAACTCCGGTGAGAATCATCTCAGTATAATCAGCAGGTATAATAATAACAGTAGCACACATAACAGTTTATCAACTGTAAAACAAATGCAATGTAATGAAATGATTCTAGTTCTCTTCTTCGTTCTCAGAATTGATTCCATTTCAGTTCGACGCCATCAAGATTCGTATCCGATCTTGACATGAATATTCATCTATCGAAACCATCTCCGGCTTCGAAAATCAGGCCAACTCAGTCCTGGGCATTAGAATCAATTCAATTCTCTTCAGTATGCAAACTCATGCAAATATAAAAGATCCACTACCTGTGATGGATCGACACACACATAACTCAAATTCTAAATCAAGAAAAGTTCTAAATCAAGAACAGTAATCAAATATGTTTGTGATTTCAGCGGAATACTCAAGAAATATCATTCTCGAGTAATCTAGTTCCTGACTCTTCTGTCAGATTATACCTTCGTTCCTCTGTTTTCAAATACTTCAATCAGTGTTCTTACGCTCTGTTCTTCACTTCCTGAGAACTTCACAGAATCAAAGTCCGATATCTGTAGTCAAGATGTTCTCAGCATTTCGAATTCACTCTTATTTATAGACAACGATCTCTGTATTTCTGCAGCATTTCCAACATGTTCAATTCGAGTTCCACGTGTCATGCTGAGTATTCAAACAAGATATACTCCCACCGCTTCGAAAGTGGATAACGGTAAACAGATTCTTCAACTGCTGTTGATCTTCCTCAGTTGCTGTTCGAATATCATTCTCTTGTTATTCAGCAGAAACAACAACCAGCTGTAGTTGCAACCAGTCGCAACATGAATCCAGTCGCAACATAAATCCAGTCGCAACACTTCAAAACTCAACGATGTCGTTATAACTAATTCCAACGACGTCGTTACATGTCATCAGCTGGTATCACCTTTATTAAAAGAAACCAGCAGCTGGTTGCTCTCTTATTCCAACGGCTGATTTTGCAACATTAGTCGAAACGGCATCGTATCAACATTTCCTGTTTCATAATCAAAACGGTGTCGCATTGTTCCCTCGACTGGATAACCAGAAGATACAACAATCTATCGACTGATTTCCAATTCCTCGCCTGGTTGCTAAACGACATCGTACCGAGGCTCATAGTCATAAGTCAAAACGATGTCGCATTATTTTCTCAGCTGGAACCATTTTCACCTCGACTGGTTTGCGTTTATTACCAAAATGACGACGTCGTACCTACGTCATCATCAATCAGCCGATACATCAATAACCAGCAGGTACATAAACCAGCAGATGCATAATGAACTCTTGCTGCTGATTCCTCGTATAGTAACCAACACGTGGCGCTTTCTCATTGACTCTTGTATTCGCGGGTCTACTTCCAGCTGTAACCAATACTAACGCTTCGACTGAATTTCAAAATTCAACCAGTCGCGAGCTACAGTAACCTGCTGCTATTTTTACCAAATCGCTTCGCCTGGTTACTTCGTCTGGTTCTCACACTTAGCGCGATTTAACGATACACAGTTCCTTAATCACTCAACACTTCCAGAAGAAATCCGAGCTCATAATCAAACTTCATCAATTCTTAAATGTCGAAAGGCTAAACTAATCCTCTTCTTAATGATTCTGGGCATTACATTTCTCCCCCTCTAAGATTCGAGTTCGTCCCCGAACTCATCAGCAGTCGCTATATGTACATGAGTCCGAACAAGAGCTAACCTTATTGGAAGAGATACGGGAAACGTTGTTTCATATCATCTTCTACCTCCCACGTTGCTTCTTCAACACCATGTCGATTCCATTGAATCTTCACTAATGGAATCACCTTCGTTCGAAGTTGTTTTTCTTTTCGATCAAGAATCTGAATTGGTTGTTCAAAATAACTCAGAGTTTCATCCAACTCAGCTTCTTCAGCAGGAATGATATGAGAAGCATCAGGCATATACTTTCTCAGCATAGATACATGAAAAACATCATGTATACCCGAAAGAGATGGAGGTAAGGCCAGTCGATAAGCTAGATCACCTATCTTCTCTAAAATTTCATAAGGACCAATGAATCGAGGAGACAATTTTCCTCGTTTTCCAAATCTGATTGTACCTTTGAAAGGAGAAATTTTTAAAAAATACTTTGTCCCCTGTTTCAAAACTCAAAGGTCTACGCCTGGTATTCGCATATTTTGCTTGCCTATGCTGCGCAGTTTTCATTTTCTGCTGAATCAACTTTATTTTCTCAGTCATTTCTCTAATCAAATCTGGTCCCAACTCAGGCACTTCTGAAACATCATCCCAGTATAATGGTGAACGACACTTCCTTCCACATAACGCTTCAAACGGAGCCATTTCAATGCTGGTTTGATAGCTGTTGTTGTATGAAAATTCCACCAGCGGTAATGAATCTTGCCATGATATACCAAAATCTAGTACCACTGCTCTAAGCATATCCTCAAGTGTCTGAATTGTTCTTTCAGATTGCCATCAGTTTGAGGATGATAAGCAGTGCTTAGATGTAGTTTTGTACCCAGCGCCTAATATTCCAAGGAGTTCCCTGACTCTAAAATCTTGACTGACAATACTGTCCACCGATACATCGCTGTTGTTGGTAAGAGTGAAGTGGAGGATGTATCACGGGTGAAAAAGACACCAGTTAAAAGGGCTGTGTCTAGGAAGAGACCAGCTGTTGTTGATGAACCAGCAGTGAAGAAGAAGCGGACTTGTGTTGGAAAAGCTTCTGCTGTTACTGCTAGTCCAGCACATGAGGCAGTACCGATTCAATCTGTTGCACAAATCTCAACCATGCCTCCTTCTTCACCAAAACGTAAAATTCAGAAGAGGAAGAGAAGGTTGGCGCTAGGTTCTGATGATGAAATTGTTGAAGAACCAACATCTGTTTCTGTCGTTGCTATTGAGAATCCCGTGCCAGCTGATGCAGATGTAGTTGATGAGGAGATATCCACTGCTGAGGACGTGGATAACATCATTGAGCAAGTAATTTCTGAAACCGCTCAGCTGGAAACAGAGGAGGAAGTAACAGATGCCAGTAGACCAGACGTTGGAGATCAGGAGGAAGCAAGAGCTGATGAGATGGAGCATTGGTTTAATCTTTCCTACAAGGAATTTGTTTCCAGTGATACTAATAGGAGAGTTGAAACAGCCATTGATACTGATGGAGAACCGGAAACAGTTGTTTGTGAAACAGTTGTACAGGAGAAGACAGTTCAAACAGTTGACTCTTATGATCAGAAAAGATCTCAAATTTCTCGCCATACAAATAATGTCGCCATATCTTCAATGCAAACACGATAGCTTCCAATTCAAGATCATGAATTGGATATCGAATTTCATGTGGTTTTAACTGTCTTGAGGCGTATGCAATTACATGACCTCGCTGCATCAAAACACACCCCAATCCTTGGTGAGATGCATCGCAATACACAACAAATCCATCAGTACCCACGGGAATTTTTAATACTGGTGCAGTAGTTAATCTCTTCTTCAATTCAAGAAAACTATTCTCACATGCCTCTGAACAAACAAAGGGTGCATTTTTCTGTGTCAACTGAGTTATAGGCTTTGCAATACTTGAGAAATCCTGAATAAATCTTCGGTAATACCCTGCCAGACCCATAAAACTTCGAATTTCAGGCACAGATTTTGGTCTAGGCCAATTGATCACTGCCTCTGTTTTACTGGGATCAACTGAAATTCCAGCTCCAGAGATAATATGCCCCAGAAACACTACTCTTTGTAACCAAAACTCACATTTCGACAGCTTAGCATACAATTTCTCATCTTTCAAAGTCTGCAAAACTGTTCGAAGATGATTTGCATGATCACTCAAATTCTTCGAATAGATTAAAATATCATCAATAAATACGATCACAAAATCATCAAGGTATTTTTGGAAGACTCGATTCATTAGACTCATGAACACTGCTGGTGCGTTAGTCAATCCAAAAGGCATAACCACAAACTCATAGTGACCGTATCTTGTTCGAAAGGCAGTCTTCGATATGTCTTCATCTCTTACTCGCAATTGATGATATCCCGATCTCAAATCGATCTTTGAATACACTGTTGAACCCTGCAACTGATCAAATTAATCATCTATTCGTGGCAAAGGATATTTATTCTTTATCGTTGCCTTGTTCAGTTGCCGGTAGTCAATACATAGCCTCATCGATCCATCTTTCTTGCGCACAAATAGTACTGGAGCACCCCAAGGAGAAACACTTGGTCTAATGTATCCCTTGGTGAGAAGGTCTTCCAGTTGGTCTTTTAATTCTTTTAACTCAATTGGTGCCATTCGGTATGGTGCTTTGGATATTGGTTGCGTACCTGGCATCAATTCAATGCTGAAGTCTACCTCTCGATATGGTGGTAATCCCGGGATCTCATCAGGAAAAACATCAGCAAAGTCGCAAACCACTGGTATATCAACCAGACTCGGGCTACCTTTCTTCGTGTCTATTGCATAAATCAGAAATCCCTCCGCTCCTTTCTGCAATAGATTATTCATTGTAATAGCAGAGACCAAAGGAATTCTGGCTCGTGATCCCACGCCATAAATTTTCCACTCATCAGCGTTTTCTGGTTTGAATCGAACCACCTTCTGAAAACAATCTACTGTTGCTCTATACTTGGTTA